>JACJUY010001355.1:44326-74165 GCA_014220935.1 Platorchestia sp. MABIK | reverse complement strand
CCCTCGGCATTGGCCGCATTCTGGCATCTCCTGCCACACTCCGTCTGCCGTGGCCTTACTACCGCGTCTCTGTGCGCTCCTATAGCCCTTGCGCTCCTATCGACCTTGCGCTCCTATTGACCTTGCGCTCCTGCAGGCCAAGCCCGGGGTCAGCCATTGTTGATGTGTAGGAGGCTGCTCTTGGGGTTGCTACCGTGCTAAATTGTTCCTGGTATTGTTCTCCATTACATTGTATTTAAGGGTTTCATTTTGTAGGGTTTATTGTAGGTAGAAATTATTATCGTCCACTCCTGATTATTTTCATTCGTATACTGTGTAATTAATGTAAAAGTGTATAAATAAACTAAAGAAAAGAATAGTAAACCCATTACTTGGGAGTGTCGGCCATTTATTCACCTTGAGACAAAAATAGGAATCATAGGTAGGTCTACCACAACCAATTTACAATAGCACTGTCGATCTAGGCTACACGTGTTGATGGTAGGGTCCATTACCTGATGTTAACTTCAGCTTTCCTGAAGAAGACGTTGAGATGGTGAGTGATGAAGTCAGGATGGTATGGCTGCTGTCCAACGGACGGGATGAGATCGACGTGCAAGGCGTTGCACAGGGCATGCACACCTGCAAAATCATCACATCCTGTTTAGAACCCAAAATTTGTTTAAAATTGGGTGAAACCTACACAAAGCATCATAGGATTCTCTATTTGTACACTCACTGAAGTTTTTCATGTCCCCATCACTGGAACTCCAGTCATCAACCAACAAGAATGTAATGCACAAATTTTCAAATTTTGCGTGGAGTCACACCTCACCTCACAAAATTAATTCATTCCAGAAGTGGTTTTGCAAACGTGATTTTTTCACAAGCATTTCACATGTAAAAGGTATGATTTGTTCCAAGGCCAAGATTCGTTTAAAAATTATAGAAGTATACAAATTTTGTATGAAATGTGTTAAAAGTATACGAAAATTATGTATTAAATCATTAAAATTAATAGGACATGCAAAAAATTACCATTTACTGCATTGTGCCAATTTCAAAACAAAATACAGGATGATACAAGTGCATTTTTGTTTCGGGGGATTTGAGCAGCTGCAAAGCCAAGTGTGCATTATTTGAATTTTTGAGATTTTGTATTTCATAACTTGAATTTTCTTCCGTATACAGAGATGAAAATTTTTTGTAATGGCGATTCGTAACTTGGATTATTCGTTAGTTAGGTCTTTTGTAAGGTGAAGTGTGACTGTTTAACTGATCAGTCTCCCCTCAGTATACCAGTGAACTTTAGAGTAGAACACCTACAAATTATGGGAGATAAAATGAAAGAAGGCATTTTAAAGACAAAGTATGTATAATACTGTACACAAATACTTCATGTCATTAATATTAACTTGAATATGAACTCTTTTGAACCACCTCCAAGTTGTTCTTAAAATGATCACTCTCCATAACTGTTTGGAATACCCATTTTATACCTAGGCATTTAAAGGCAGAAAACATATCAATTCTTACCCTTACTACAAAAATAATAGGCATACAGAAGCCTTCCATAGATATTCAAAGTCCTGAAAACAAATCATGCTAAAAAAATGGGTCAAAAAGACAAACATGTCTACTTCTATTCATTTTTAACTGATTGATAACTATTTAAAACAGGCAAAAATTATACTGTAAAAAGGATAGCCATGCAAAGCAAGGTAAAATTTATATTGAAGGAAGGATAGCCATGCAAAGCAAATGTGCCGCCCTTTGTGCTTTCGTGCACCGAGCCACGTAAAAGCGCTCGTCGTGTATGAGTTATCGCATTTTGACCGAGCTCTTCCCGCCGGTAGCACCGGCCCTAAGCAAGCTTTGACGTCCAGTAAACCACTCGAAACGTTGCCGCCTATCATATCCTACCGACACAACGGAGCCCCAGCTAAAGGGCTCACACAAAGTAAAATTTATATTGAAGGACGGATAGCCATGCAAAGCAAGGTAAAATTTATATTGAAGGTAGGATAGCCATGCAAAGCAAGGTAAAATTTATATTGAAGGTAGGATAGCCATGCAAAGCAAGGTAAAATTTATACTGAAGGAAGGATAGCCTGATGAGGAGGGCACCTGTGTCAGTGCGTGAGGAGGTGTGGGTGATGGGATCATTGGCAGGCCTGAGGAACCTGAGGCCCGACTCCAACACACCCTGCACGGTTCGGAAATCCGTATATCGGTAGCCTTGCACTTGTAAGCCCCTGAAAAAATGAGAATAAAGAGGCAGAGTAAGAGGCAACACATAATGTTATGGATGGCAATTTGACTTGTATCTTTGTAGGACTCTTTTGTTTTACCAAAACAATCTATCCAAGGAGAAATTACTTTGCTATTAATATATTTATTGTGCGTAAATTCAAATAATTAGTTTTGTATATTTTGAAGTAATTTTAATTTTGATCTGCAGGTATGCAATAAAAGGAAATCATCAATTGTCGACCAACAATTCAGTATTAATTCTTTTACATTCATTACATACCTTCATTGCATTTCTAGCTTCAGGAAAATGAAACATCAATTTGAAAGATTGTAAAATAGACCTAGTTAGGCCATGCATGCATGAAAAAATTAACTGTGATTAAATTTCATTTTGTTTCATAATTTGATCCTTGATATGAAACCTGTACAAAATATAATCTCAGCCCACAAAAAAATTAACAGAATTTAAAAACTATTTCCAGACAGTAATATTTTAAGAGATCAATTTCAGGAAAACAAAAATTTGTGGTGAACACTTTCATGCTCTAAAAAAAATATTAAATTTCATACAGAAGCTAATATGCAAGTTTCTTCTTAGAAGCATCATTAACTGAAAGATAAATTAAATTCTAATCTAATATGTATAATATCTTGATTCCTTCATTCAAGCAAACTTAGTTCAATTAAGAAATTTACAAGTATCTAAGCATTCACATCTTTACAATTTTCATCATTCATTAAACATACTTCTTGTTGCACTTTCAAAATAGTTGTAATATCTTTAACAGTTTCAATTACCCATTTCTTGTGTCTAATACAAGCTTTGTTTCACAATACTTTTCAAGTTGAAAAAAAAACATTCAAATATATGCTTTAAAATATGAATGACTTGAACTAAAAATAAATTGAAAAATTGTTAAAATTTTAAAAATTTATTGCGTAGGCCTACGATCAATGACAGTGCAATCTTTTTTTACCAAGATGTAATTTCATTTCAAGATTGCAAAATTCAATAAAAAGTATCTTTTTAGCTTTGTTAAAACCACTAGCTAACACTTCGAGTATATTTCCAAAACTATTGCACAAGTATATTATCACAAATAGCTTTTAAGCATCTTGATAACCTACAACTAACATATTAATATTGGCATGTGTGTTTGACAGCCAAATTGAAAAAAATTGTGTCAACAGCACAAAATATCATTTTTACTTCTATTCCTTTGAACAACATCAACTATAATTTGTTGTTGGGGCTCAACTTTTACAAATTCAATAAGTAGTCACATTCCATTAGATTTGAAGAAACAGAGGTAACCTTATTTAGGTTTACCATAATAAAATTTAATAGAATAAAATAAAATACATTTTAATCATATAAAAAAAAAATTAGCAGGATGTCCAACATAAGGTTGCTATACAAATCCCGGTATTTGAGAAGGAGAGGACAATAATAGATTTTCCAATTTTTGCCACCTAAACATAGTTGATTAGATCTAAATAAACAACTTTTCTTCAATGCACTTTTGGGGGCAAATGAGTATTTAACGAGTTATGGCGGTATGTTCATTTTCGTCTTTGATGACGAATACGCTCGAATTAAAAGCTACTAATCGATTTTCAAATTTTTGTTGCTTGAATCACGGTAATAACATTGAAATAAACTACTTTTCATCTATACACTTTTTGCGGTAAACAAACGAGTATTTTACGAGTTGAAGCGGTAGGTTTAGTTGTTGCGTGACTGAGCTGTTAAGAGTGCGTTTGGGTACTTCCTAATTTATCATTTGCCGACCCTGCGGAGCTTGCGGAGCTTGCGGAGCCTGAACCCACTTCTAGGATCTTTAAGTCAATAACACAATAGAAATTATCACTCAAAAATAACGAGTTTTAGCGGTATGTTAACTTTCGTCTTAGATGGCGGGAATCCGCTCGATCATTCGAGCGCATGGGAAGGGAGAGTCCATTGTAGTGTTGCCATCTGACACGCTTGCTGAATTACTTCCTGCTTCAAACACTGGAGTTGCGGTAACTAATTTACCGCTATAACTCGTTAAAAACTCATTTGCCCCCAAAAGTGCATTGAAAAAAATTGTTTATTTTGATCTAATTAATTATGTTTAGGCAGCAAAAAGTGGAAAATCAATCATTGTCCTCTCCTTCACATTTACCCAAATCCCATATGTTGGACACTAAAAAGCTAAGACATTAAACTAGAATGCAAGTACTAACAGCAGTTGAGAAATTTACAAAATCTAATTTTTTTCTCATATAGCCTAGATATGTAAATTCTCAGAATAACTATCATTCAGATGCATTTCAAAAAAAGTTTGATTGGAGAATCTGAAGTAGAATATCACAATGACAATTTCACCAACTGCAGAAGGATTTAAAAGTTTTTGCACTCTATGTTAAAATTAGTTCTCAGTTTCTTGAACATATCCCATTAAATAAAGCTCAACAGAAGTAAGACGGCAGTATATATTGCATAATTGATTTAGTATTCAATTCCAAAAGGAATAATAGATAATCAACAACAGTAAAAAATACACTTGCCTATTCCTTGAACTTGAAAGGCGACAGTGTTGGGTTCCTTGTAATAGCCTACAATTCCCTCCACAAGACTCGCAACATTTAC
This sequence comes from Platorchestia sp. MABIK, assembly GCA_014220935.1. Taxonomy (NCBI): domain Eukaryota; kingdom Metazoa; phylum Arthropoda; class Malacostraca; order Amphipoda; family Talitridae; genus Platorchestia; species Platorchestia sp. MABIK. Next base: position 69,298 of record JACJUY010001355.1, on the reverse strand, counting down.
ATAAGGAGTTCAGTGCTGCTTGTGTATCAGACTTGGGTCAATGTTGAATTTAAGCCTTTCACAGAAATTAAAAATTACGTTTCAAAGAATCACTAAAGGAACATATTTAAAAATGGTTTACATGAATCACACTCTGCTTGCTGATGCGTTATTTTTGAGACATAACAATAATTACGTTCAGATAGGAAAAACATTATATGGTCGGTTGCTTGGTCGCCGCATTGTTGGGTGACGCCCACTTTTCTGGCGGGACACGCCTACTTCTTGGCGCAAAATAACAGCCTCGGTTAAGGTAAGTTGAGGTAAGCAATTTAAGGTGATTCATGTCATTAGGTTAGTTTATTTAACTAACCTACCATAACCTCACCCATTGTTACGTTAATATTGTATTACAGCATATTTACATGTCTGTTCCTTCACTTTTATATACGACGTTCTTATAACTTCAAAATTGAATAACTCAAAAATAACGCATCAGCGAGCAGAATGTCATTGTGTAAAACGTTTATAAATGTGTTCCTCTTGTGATTCTTTGGAACAAAATTTTTAATTTCCATGAAAGGCTTAAATTCAACATTGACCCAGACTTGTTTAATAAATGGTCAATATCGAATTTAGGCCTTTCACTGAAATTACAAATTCCGTTCCAAAGAATCACTCAAGGAACACAATTAAAAACGTTTTACATGAATGACATTCTGCTCGCTGATGCGTTATTTTTGAGTTATTCAACTTTGAAGTTATAAGAACGTGGTATATAAAAGTGAAGGAACAGACACGTAAATATGCTGTAATATGGTATTAACGTAATAATGGGTGAGGTTAGGGCAGGTTATGGTAGGTTAGTTAAATAAACTATCCTAAAATAACATAAATCAACCTAAAATAGCTTACCTTAATTTGCCCAAACCAACGCTGTTATTTTTGCGCCCAGAAGTGGCGTGCCCCGCCAGAAAAGTGGGCGTCACCCAACAATGCGGCAACTAAGCAACCGACTATACAATGTTATTGCTATCTGAACAGAATTATTGCCATATCTCAAAAATAACGCATCAGCAAGCAGAATGTCAATCATGTAAAACGTTTTTAAATGTGTTCCTTTAGTGATTCTTTGGAATGGAATTATTGATTTCTGCAAAAGGCCTATAATCAATATTGACCCAATAAACTACTCAGGATTAACCAATCCTTGTCTTAAGCTGCCATTGGGCGGCATTACTGGGATAACTCATACGCAAAACACCATCCCCAGGCATGGTGAGTTACTACAGCCTACTCTACATGGCTGGCTTATTCCAGTCACTGTCTCTTACACCAGGCTAGTACAAGAAAAATTTTAAAATCAATGAGACTCAAATTACACTCCTGATCCAATCCAGCAAGACAGCTCATACCACAATTATCTTCAGCACATCTAATATACCACTCATTCTCTCCATACTGTTCAAACACCACATTCATGAAACTCACTCTCTCTTGCTCATACTAACTATATTTTAGCACAAAATGTTCAATTGTTTCCTCCACTCCCCTATCACACTGCTGACATAATCTATTATTATTCTCATTCCACCTCCATGTGCATCTGTTCACACTCAATGCCTTTCACCTCACAGCAAACAAGAGCTGGCTACGAAAACTACCATTATAGAACATCTCACACTCAGGCACTTCCGGTCAATATTGATTTTAGGCCTTTCACGGAAATTTAAAATTCCACTCCAAAGAATCACTAAAGGAACACATTTAAAAACGTTTTACATAAATGACATTCTGCTCGCCGATGCTTAATTTTCGAATTATTCAACTTTGAAGTTATAGGAACATCGTATATAAAAGTGAAGGAACTGACAAGTAAATATGCAGTAATAAGGTATTGACGTATCGATGGGTGAGGTTGGGTAGGTTATGTTCGGTTAGTTAAATAAACTTACCGAAAATAACATAAATAAACCTAAAATAGCTTACCTTAACTTACCCAAACCAACGCAATTTTTTCCCACGCAAAAAGTGGGCGTGTCCCGCCAAGAATGTGGGCGTGACCCAACGATGCGGCGACTAAGCAACCAACCATATGTTATTCCTATCTGAACGTTATTATTGTTACATCTCAAAAATAATGCATCAGCGAGCAGAATGTCATTCGCGTAAAACGTTTTTAAATGTTTTCCTTTAGTGATTCTTCGGGACGGAATTTTTAATTTCCGTGAAAGGCCTAAAATCAATATTGACCGCACTTCCTTTTGAATATACCAGAGTAGTGTAGGCTTTTGTGACATGCTAAGCTTCCACTTATTCAATCCGTACTCTTTTGTTCGCCTCTGAATCTCTTTTTCCACCTTTTGCAGTCCCACTCAGGTCTCTCGCCTCCAACAGATACTTTACCGGCTAGTAAACAGTTGTACTTTCTTGAGTCCAATGTCAAACTCGGCTTGAAATACGCATTACAGAATATTCCGATAGAAAAAATAATCAAAACACTAAAATGTATAAACTCACCTAAATTGTGTTCCAAAGTATGAGAATTGGATGAGATAGCGCTGCATTTTGGGTAACATTTCAATAACAATTCACGACTAGCTTCAGACTCCGCGGCGAACGTGATGCAATTCACAGTGTTTTGTTAACTTGTAGCTGAGATGAACATCTGTGACGTAAGAAAAGCTCTTGCCCATTGTTCATTACTTTCAATTAAAAAACTATTCATTAGCGTAAATTATTCTCCCCGTTACTGTAAAATCTAGGGGCAAATTACAGTGATAGTAAACTTTTAAAATAATGCTCGAAATGTGATTTTTATTCTAAAAAAATATTAATATTACTCGCATAAATAGTTACTATTTTTCCTTATTAGGGTAAAATGCTTTACCTTGCACCTAATTGAGTCACTGAATCTTGTCATTGCTCGCGTTTTATATTTCTCTCCTCTCCTGAATTTGAAGAGTCTAAGTAGAATTAAAAAAAACTTCTGCTTCTTTTTAGCTGTTGTCCAATTCTCGAATTCCACCTGAAAATATTTACGAAGCCTCACCCCATTAAACATTTAAAATAGTATTTGAATCTATAAACTCTATTATTATCAGAGAGAATAAAAATGAATCAAGGTAAAGTAAATGAGGCATACATAACAGGACAAATAAAACGAAACGTGTTTCCAAACTTTATTTCTTCGCTATGAATAACGTATAGAAAGAAATAATTGTACAAAAAAGTTATCGGGAGGCTTCCTGATTTTAAGTAAAAATGAGAGAACTAAAAATACCGTATAAAACATTTACTCGAATTAAAAATTGCAAGTAAAACAATAAAATTGAACGTTTCGAGCATTCGCTCATCTTCAGCAAAAAACAAATTTACCTGAAAAAACATGAAATGAATTAATAATTGTAATGCTACCTATTTACAGAAAAAGTCTTCTGACGCAAAAAAAATTGATTAGACCGTCATTCTGCATTTCCAATAATTTGTTATTTACTAATTTTGAGTTAGATGCACAAACCTCGTGTATTATTGTCCGCACTTTACTTCAGAATTTATTCCTGTGCTGATGAATATCATAGCAGCTCAGTACTTTACTTGGCCAACGACACAAATAATTTACAGTTCGACACTGAATTCATTGATAAAAGTTCCAAGCGGCGATGATCGTTTTTCTTATAAAAAATCCAAGAGTTCTCCCTTTACCCAACGGGGAGGAATGAAATGGTGTGCTAGGCGGACTAGGTAATATCCACACAGCACCCACTTTCGTTTACGACTTGTTTGAGCTAACGCGGGACGACGGGAAATAAGGAAGATACGATGTGAAATTAAATGTGGAGTGCGGTCATTAAGACCCAGGTGTTGTGTTGGTGTATTGCAGGCTTCGGAGGATGCGAAGACTAGATGCTATCAACACGAGAGCAAAGGAACAAGTGACGCTTCGAGCTTGCCGCTCGATGTTGCCACAACAATCAACTCAACTCTTAACATGGCAAAAAGAACACCATGTTCGATGATAATTTGTGTGAGTCACGTGAAACATTAAGATTAGTAATTATAAGTTGGAAATTATTAATAATAAATTACAGTAATGTATTTTTATGCAAGGAATTAATTTATTTAATACTTAATGAGATTTATATGATATGTAGCTCATGCTACAGGAATCACCGCGCAGCTCCGGGATTCGAAAAACTGACACCTTGACGGAAGGACGCGTCCTTAACCACTCGGCCACGGCAACCACGTAGGCTGTTTTTTCTATAATTTTGAAAGTGGTAATTATTATCTTAATCCTGTAATTAATGCAATTTTTAACGTTAAGAAAACAAACTCCGCAAGGGAACAAACTTTTTTTCGATTAATTTTACAATTACATTAAATTTGTGAATATAATAGCTTTCATCCGTTAACTTGAAAGAGAGGGAGTGAAAAGCTGACCCATCAAACAGGAAAATTTTGCTCCTTCTTATCTTTATCTGCCTTTTTTTTCATCTACCAGACGAGTTGCTTTCAATGACAAATTTACTGCTCAGGAGCAGTATTCGAAGTTGACATTCTCAGCCCTAATCGTCCATTTCATCATCTGGTGAATTCTCCAGTCTAATTTGCACTTTCACCGTTTTACTGTAGTTATTGTTGTGCCAACTTGAAAATTTTAATTTTTACACTTGTCTCATCACCACATGGTAAGAAAAACTTCCATTTGCAGCGAAACGTTCTTAGGCTTTGCATGTTTTGAGATATTTCAGTTCAACACTCGTTCCTGAAAACGCACGAATCATTACAGATGAAAATCAGGTAGTTTTAATTTTAACCAACGTAAGTCCGACTGCCAATAAAATTACCTCTCAAAAGTGGATAATTTTGCGCATCTGAAGCTCTCACTGAGTAAGCCACTCCAGTAATGTGTTGCCTTGTGCTGGACGATGGTCTGGAAGGAATACTGTGGTCTGCGCTCAACACTCTGAGATGGGGATTAAAACTGTGGTCGTTTCCACTCGCATAAATAACGTCTGGTTCTCGACCTACTGACTGTTGCTGGAAAGTTCTAGGGATAATCTGAACATTTTGAACAACATAATTTTTAAAAGGAGTAGAAGTACTTTGTTGCTCTACAATTGTGGCTCGTAGCGATGACCGGAATCGAGAAGGAGCATTGGTTGTTGAACGGAATTCAGAAGAGAAGTCTGAAATTTCGTTCGTTTCTTCTGGGGCAAGGAAAGAAGTTCGAGTGTGTCTGGAGCTTCGGTCTCTCTTAAAGTTGGAGACTGCTGTTTCTCGTTTAGGGTTTTGAGGAAAATTAAGTGTATTAGAAAAAGGATGTCTATTATCAGAATGCGAAGGCAGTTGCTTCGTGTATACGTTGGGCACAGGACGCGTTCCAAATATAGACAAGAAACTTTCTCTGATTCCAACAGAGCTAACTTGGCGATCGTTCTCTAGACCTGACCTAAGTGATGGAGATGTATGACTACTAAAAGACGCTCTAGAGGGTATTGGAAAAATGCTATCCAAATTTACTATATTATTGCTGGAAGATGAAAGAATTGGGCTAGAAAACTTAGCAACAAAAGGAGAATTCAAACGTTTAGAATTTGGAAGATCAGGGTGTGATCCAAATACGTTATCACCAGATTCGCTACCAACTTCGAGCCTACCCGACTTTATCAGGACGGGATCATTCGAAACTCCACTAAAAGCAAGGCCAGTTGAATGTTGACTAGCTACAGGCCTATGACTCACTTTAGACGAGTCTTGATCTCCTTTTGAACGAAATGAAACAAAGTTAGAATTTGGAAGGGGCGGAATCGTTCGGCTTACTTTCGCTTGTAATCGCGTAACGAGTGTTCGTGGTCGTCTGATAGTTGACGGATTACGCAAGTCGGCACGAAAACGCGAATTAGAAGCCTCTGGGGCTCCTGGCAGACCAGTGCGTCGACGGAGCTGCCATTCCTCTCCTCTGGAAGGAAGTTGCCGAAGTGTCGGAAACACGGAATGCTGTTCGGTATCTGTTGATTACGAACAGGTTTAAGAAAAATAATGGAAATTTTTCTTGAAAGTACAAATTTGAATTTGTGTAGGTAATTACAGCAAGTTTAATCATTGTATTGATAGCTTTCATAAGATTTCTAACATGAATTTCAAAAGATTAACAACGATGTCATTTTTGGAGTTCTCTGACAAGGACTGTCAAGCACGATAGGAACTTGTAAATTTACTCAACTTTTATCGGTTCCCACTCTTCATATTCATTCAACTTATAAATATCATGCATATAATCTACTGATTGCATAATACAAGCTAACGTATTCACACTTATCACATTTCATTTTGGACTCGAGGGTTACACAAGCACAACACCACGTAAATGATCGTAAACCTCAAATGAAACTAAAATCAACCAGTCACGTGTTCAATTTCCCCTTATCCTATGCCGGTATCTTTGGAGGTTTACATGTCAAACGATAAAATCCATTCATATTCCTGAAAATCTTTCTTTACAACATTCGGATTCCACCTCAACTTACATCCCTCTTCTTCACATGCCGCCCACCCTAATCCATGATCCTATCAGTTTTTCTCTGCTTCCACTCAAGAGGAAAACACCCAACAGATCAGCACAACGATTCTGTGCAAATGACTGAATGTAGGTTTCTGCCTAAAAATCGACGAGGGTTGCTTTAACTTTCTATATTTATTTCAGGAAAGCTCCATATGTAGTGAAATGGTGTGATTACGAAGTTAGAGGCGACCTTTCATTTCTAAACTTTTTGACGCCGTAGGTATACCCTTCTAAAGATTAATTACTAAACCGAGTTTACCAAGTTGTTGGACGTCAAACATGGAGGTTACAGATGGTAATTTGAAGACCAAATTTGAATTTGAAATCTATGAACACACAGGAGTATTTTGACGCTCAGAATACGTGAACCAAGCCAAATAGCTTGCAGGAAGATGATATTATTGAGTTGTAATGAATTTCCAGGGGCTGATGTTGAAAAGAATTTTCCATGAGGACTTACGGCTGATTGCCATGGAGTCAACGGTGAGCGCTGCCAAAAGCACTACTGCACATCGAGGGAAAAAGGTTCTCGGTCGTTCGAGATGCGGCGCCATCGTTGTGCTGCACAAACAATTACTAAACAGACAAAAACAGAGGAATTACTATACAACAGACCAGAAAGCTATCCTAATTTGACAGGGATTTCTGGTTTTGACTTGAAATACCTGTGTGAACTTCTGGTTTTAAATTGAAATACCAGTGTGTGTAAGCTCGAGGAATAGATTATTTAAACAGACAAACAGAGAGGAATTTCTAAACAACGGACCAGAAAGATTTTCGGATTTGACTAAATGGTATTTCTGGTTTTAAATTGAAACATCAGTGTGTACACGCTATAGGAATAAATTATTCAGACAAATACAAAAGAATTGCTACACAACGGACCAGAAAGCTTTCATGATTTGTCAGGGATTTCTTGCTTTGGTTGAAATACCAATGTGTGCACGCTCTAGGAATATATTATTTAACGAAGTTTTTTAGTTGTAGGTAGATCAGGTGTGGCAAATTTTAAATGCTGAACTTTTCTAACTTTTGTGGGTTACAGACTCAAACTAATGGAATTTTTAATTGAATTTAATGAACGTATAGATTATGCTGATTTATGGAGTAAATTCACGTAGGAGGCAATAGAGAAAATATATATTGAAAATACATATTTTGAAGTTGTCGAGTCATGGCTCATTATCAACAATTAATCTGCACTTAAAACTGATGCATCAATAAAGGTCCACAATAAATACGAGAAGATTGACGACTAAACATCAATTAAACCAATCTCCATGTAGAGGAAAACAATCGGTCGATTATTTGAATTTTCATAATTCGCACTGTGTCGCTATAGGTAACCATCTTTTAAGAATTAATTCAGTTAATAATTGGAATTTTATGCACACTTTTCTTTGCAACTTTACTTCTCTGACCAGGTGAGAGCTAGAAAACGTTTTACGTCGACCACCATCAACGAACTACTGGAAAGTAGATAATAACTTCAGCGATAACCTCGCACGCGTAGGACGTGTTAGTTTTAAATATTATAGCTCTTTCAATGCTGGAATACGGTGTGATTTTAGGCAAAATTGGCAATTTCTCCTCCTTTTAAGTGATAAAAAGAAAGAAAGCTCATTTATTTCCGTAAAATTTAATACATGCAATGCATCACAACTGATTGAATTTCAAATTTCTTTTCCACAAACATGTACTTCTAAATTTACACTTTCTTCTTATCCTCTTCTTATTTGGAATCTTTCAAAGAGCTTGCACATTTAAAAATAACGAAAAGTCATATTTAATTTAGGTTTAGAATTGTATTGCAACGAACTTTGGATCATAACATCTTAAACATCAAAACATGACACTCATTTAGCTTTGACTTGTGACGACGAGCAAGTGTGCTCGTAACGTCAACATTGCATACATTGATTTTCTTGACCTGTGTTTTCAACAGAGCATAAAGCAACCATTAATCCAATAACTTTTAAAACTCCTCACTCATGTAAGAAACATTCTAAGTTACCGCCCCCCAAAAAAATTCGCCCAAACAAGTTTCCATCCAAAAAATGTAAAAAGCAATTTTTCAACATTGTTTTGTTATCAATAAAAAACAAATAAATCAATGTTTTCAATAACGGTGAACTAAGAAGAACTAAGCCATTTGTAAATAGCAACGATGATATCTCACCTTCGTTATCGAGGAGCACCACGTGACTGCACCACAAAAGCTCACAGGCAGGCTTTTAAGTCGACAACATCTCCCCCGGCGCGCCTACGCAAGCTCATCTTCTTCACGCGCGAGCCCTCAACCACCGGAGGGTTACGGCATCACGAACGCCCCTTGCACAAGAGGAGCGTGTCGCTCAAACTTGCAAGTGTATATGCACGCCACGCTGGTCTAATTTAGTCTCATAGGAATTTACTTGAAAGAACATTGATCGGCGGCGATATTGTCAGAACCTGTGTGAAAATGAGGTGGTCGTGGGTTATCACTACCTCGTGAAATTAGTTGCCCTATAGCAGCAAAACCTGATAGCTGATCTCAATAACGTAAGATAAGATTACTTAACTGTGTGACAGTGTCATATCTGATTTTATACCCTCGGATGAGTGCGTTTGCGATCACCGTCCATAGACTGACGCTGATATCAGGTTGTTATTTGAAATCAGACTAAGGAAAGACCTGACAGTAGGCAGTGAACTTCAAAGAACGCATTAGAAAGAAAAAAAAGAAAGAAGGAAAAAAAAGAAAAACAGTTCATTAAAAATAAAGATGACACAAAAAACAACATTGGTTTTTAAAATGTTTTGACATAAAAATCCTTGGTTGATATACACACATGGAGATCGTAGTACCCATACCAATGGTCGAAACAAATGATTGAAAGAAAAGCATCAAAGCCATTCTGAAAGATAAAGAAAATGGAGAGAACTCTGTTTTGTTCCTCAATGTTTGAAGAAAGCAATGGTACAGAAATGAATCTTTGATTTTTGGGAGATTGAAAACCAGGCTGCTTGTCATAGATAAAAGAATTATGCTCTAGTGAAGGGCAGACGTTATTGCACATTATATTCAGTTAAAACATTCTGAAGATCGCCAATGTAAAAACTAGTCCACAGTTATTGACGCTTATTTTGTCATCGCTCTTGAAGAATGAAGTTCATCTTGTAACTTTGAATTAATCAGGAAAAGTGTTAGAGAAAAAGGATTTCTTCATCATGTCGGTATGACTTAGTGGAATTAGAGGAGCTATACATTTAAGTACTTTATTAGAAGATGCATTTTTCCCATATGATTTGTTGAATAGTGCTTTAATGCAGTTGAAAACACCTGAAGCGTTTCTTGGAGCAAGGTAGAAAGAGTGGTTTGAGTTTAAGTCTGCAAGGTAGCGTGAGTGGCTAGTGGAATCAGTTTTTACCTTTCCGGTGATACTTTTAAACGCAGTATAAAATTACCAATTGAATTTATCAACGATGTCTTCTTCATCGTGATAGGATATACAGTATATTAAGGTCACTAGTTTTTATTCAATTTTGGGAATTATGTTTTGGTCTGTGAGCCGAATTCAAGAGACCCCACATTTTCTGACATTGTTATTGAGCAAGGCTAATCTTTCAATAAAATGGCTTTTTTGAAGCTCTAATTCGGTTGGGAACATTTGTTTTTAATCCCCTTTTTCTACTATGTTCGCTCGAAAGGATATTTTTGAACATCTGCCGAAACAAGCAATTCTAAAATTATTTCCTGATGTCAAGAAATCCAAAGCTTTGTGTCGTGTACATGTATAAACTGTCGAAAGTGTTTTCACCCCAGAAAGAAACTGGATCGTGAATGAATTGTAATATCTCTTATAATTGTACTTCCATATATCATCAAATAAATATTAAGCCACATTAGGAATACATTGCCCTTAAAGTAACTATGGTAGTATTGTAGTAACTACAATGGCTTATTAATCTTAAGAAATTCAGGCTGCAATTAACTTCTTTTCCCCCTCGCTTCACAGATCACACACACATTGGAAGTTACGACCCTATATATAACTGTGCGTGGGAGCAGACGGTGTTGCCTATATTGCATAAACTGTGTGAGCAATTACTGAGCTAATTGGTCGCACTCATGTTTGTTGAGAGAAAATTTCTCAAGCAGTCCTCGATGCTGCCATACTCTACACACAGGGACCCACATATTGACACCGCTTCGTAATTTTACAACAGACTATAAACCGCAAAATTCAGGGCCACGAAGGGTTCATCGATGTCTTTATGTTCACTGCAGTAGGTATGCAGTACGCGAATAAGGTTGGAAACTAAAAGACGCCCTCACGCGGTGATGCTGTGCTATGTTACGAGATAAAAAAAAATTATATTTAGAAAGTTTTAAAATCCAATGTGTAATACGTCTCATGTATTAACTTTTTGGAAATAACTATTTTTCTTTCTTTCTTTCTGTTTTCTTTCTTTCTTTATAATAAAGGAAAGTAAAAGTGAACAAACTGTGACCTTCCCATTTATTTAAGCCTTGAAGCTACCTGGCTAAAAAATTCATCTGATGAAGTAAGTACACCTTAGTCTTAAAGTGAGATAATAAACAGATCTTTTGAAGGACTGCTCAACGGTCATACGACGGTGTGTCACCATGCCATAGCTTTTCAAAGCTCCAACGAAACGAACCTGGACGAGTTTGCTTATGTTTGGAATGTTTGTGTTTTGAAACCTTCACGAGCTAGCTCATGCTCGCGCAAATACTGAAGGATATCAATGTTTTTTACACACTGTCACATTATACGCGTAGGCATTAATGCTATTCGCATTTACGAGCAAACTCTGATTATGAAATTGGACGATTGGTACATGTCATGGTACATGTTCTTCAACACGCGCCCGTGAGGGGAGACAAGGTGTTCGGAAATACGAATATGGTCATATATATATATAGTTCAGTTATTCAGACCACATGTATTGCAGTTATTCAGACCATGTATATTGCAGATATTCAGACCATATATATTGCAGTTATTCAGACCATATATATTGCAGATATTCAGACCATATATATTGCAGTTATTCAGACCATATATATTCCAGTTATTCAGACCATATATATTGCAGTCATTCAGCCCAAATGTATTACAGTTATTCAGACCATATATATTACAGTTATTCTCAGACACTTTCAACTTCGAATAAATTGCGCTTGAGTAACCGTTGCGGTTTTGTAAAAACCGATTCCATGACCTCAGTTTTCTTACAAGCGCTCAACGGCCTTCATTTTCTCCAACCCACCCAATGCACGCTGCTTTTCGTCTTAATCAAAGTCAGCTTTATTCAATATGCTCGAATGATGTAACTTCAATCTTTCTGCTTGATTAACTTTAGTGTTCGTTATGTTTCTCAACATAGACCCTTTTCTAGCTAACTGTTAGATATTTTGTACGCACTGCCATGGTTGGTCAAACTTTTTCCCAGTCTACCTAAATATTCTTAATTCAGACTCCGTGAGTTATCTTAATTCTGTCGAGAATAATTGCACAACTCGACTCAATTACGAAACATGATTGAAAGTTTAATCTTCCAGCTAATTTCAATTTCATTCCTGCGAATTGAAGGACAATTTCGAACATACTTTGTGACTTGATGAAATTTTGTTTATACATCGCGAGAAATTAAAATTCGCTTCAATAACTTGATATAGCACCTCTATTCTATTTTTATTTTGAATTACCCGAAAACCCTTTAGACTGTTTTTTGTGCTGTAATTCATCTGTTCCCTCAAGATTGTCAGAATTGTATGTACGCAAAACTGTTAACAAAAGTAACACTTGAACTATTTAGGGACTTGTGCTGTTTGCAGCTTGGCTCGTATATGCATATAAATACTTTTTAATTTTCCATTGGAAATTATCAGTGGAAGAAAACATCAAGGTGTTCAGGACGAGTTCAAAATTGTACTGTTTTCATTTGTATTGAAGCTCTCACAATTACCATGAAATTTGCTGGAAACTTTCATAATAAAATTAGTTCATTTCCTTTATTTTCGTCGAAATCCTTTCCTTACACTTTTGGAATGTATTTATCGATTTCAAAAAAATAAATTTTCATCAAAAAATTTTTCAGTGCTAGTTTTCCTCTTTACAGTAATATTTTATTTTTACTCAACAAACATACACTATTCGAAAGTGAAAGTGTGCTTACACAGAATAAATCTGCAGCATGGATTAAAGATCAGAATTCACGGATACCCATGTAACTTACCACAACTGAGTCTATTTAAATAAAAACGTGTGGCAAATAAAATGGATTTAATTCAAAAAATTACGTAACTCCGGACCACCAGTAGCAGAATTAGCTAAAGTTTCCTTCTCAGGAAAAATACCTTCGAATGTTCTATCCTAGCTGTAAATAGGAAACTTCAACATTGTTCATCAATGTTGAAAATTTGTCACTGTCAAAATTTCTAGTAGCCTGGCAGATTTAATTGATGACTATTATTTTTGAAATTATTAATAAAATTTGCGCCAATAAATAACAAAAACAGCTCTAAGAGTTTATCTAATATTTGAACCCCAAAAGTTCTCACATCGTGCGATGGTAAAACCGTCGTCAACATGAAAAATTACAATTAAAAGCCCTGGCAGAACTGAAGAACTGACTTTGTCTTATTTCACATGCAAAGCTTTATGATTCTGTATAATCGAATCAATAAACAACCGAGTTGCGGCTGTATTTTCCTAATAACAATAATAATCTGTCCATAATACGAGGCGTTATTTCACGCAAGAGCTGTCGTTGCGAGGCCTCCCATAATAAATCATTCTTTCAGCAACAACATCGAAACCAATCCTGCGCTGCCTGCACAGTATGCATCAATCAGCTTTATCCTCAGTGATGAAAGCACAATTACAATGTATCACATACAAGGCCTCGAGCATTGAGCGAACTTTCGTAACTTTCTTTTGCTCGAAAATGAGATAACGTATTTCTTTCGCTCGAAAATGAGACAAAACCTTTTTTTCTGCTCTAAAATCAGATAGCACTACTCTTTTTCTACGCATAAGAGCAATACAGGCAAGCAGACGAACAAAACCCTAACAATCACATTTTATTTTGACGAGGCACCGACTAACATTGACGATTTCGGAGAACTAGCGTAACTTTCTACATATAAAGTGCTCCAGAAATTGACTTCATTCTATGACTTCTCGAACTCACAAATGTTTCGTTTTAGATTCCCATTAGTAACTTTTGTTGTGTTGGAATGGACTCGGGTGACTGGCCGATCAATTGGCTGCGTCAGACTCAGAAGACTGTGTCAAGGCGCATCTCGATCACCGTTGCGTGTAAAGTGTTACAGAATCGATGAAACCGAGAAGGACAACCCCCGACAGGCGGCGTTTCTTGAGTCCTTGGCTCTTCTTGTCAGCCATCTCTTTGTGTGTAAAATATCCGAGGTATGACGTTTTGATTGTTTCTCTCAATAACATAATTAGCCACCTACACGCCAATTAGCCCCAACATGGTTAATCTATTAGGACGACTCGTTTGGTTTTCCATTAGTACGCCTAAGGACCTTCATTAAGAAATGTTTAAAATCCAATGTGTTGTAATGCATCTCATATATCAACTTTTTTTTAAATAAACTTTTTGTAAACGGTTTTTTCTCACATCACGGTGAGACGTATGTCAAAAATCTTTTTGAACCTCGCTCGAATCGCCGCGACAGAACTCTAAATCAAACTTGGCCACCTTGGAACTGACATCGTGAAACACTAAGATTCAAGGTCCCTCAATTACATTGCCACTCAAAATGTATTTTCTGTGACAAGTGAAGAGTGCTGGTGAAACCTCACGTCATTCTAACATTTTGAACAGTAATTTTAAAGAAAATTTAAGAACTAACAGACATCATGGAACATGTTCCAAGTTCGTTTTCTTTAAAGAGCTTCATTTAGACATCTTTTGTTGAACGTTATTTGCTAATTCTTCATCGAGGATTTCAAGATCGTGTTGAATAAAATTTCTCGTCAAAGAATTACCCTCATGGTCTGTAATGAATCTCGGTAAAAGAAGGCAAAAATATGAAATATCGTCGAGACCTTGAAATTCATCACGATGTGGTTGGTCGCAAGGATTCCCCCAACAGTCACCAGTTTATCATTGTGAGGTCAACAACTTTAAAGTGAAGGCTACGAAATGTTATGACAAAATAATTTAAATGCTCACCTAATTTGGAATTTGAATGGCTGTAAAAATTTTTAAAATAAGCTAGGTATACTGATAAAAAGCTACCCTGATGCTAGAATTTGAAGAAAAAATTGTTGCGGAAGATCAACGCTGCTGTATATGTGTTGGATGCGACTAAAGAGAAATCTAAAATATCAACTCTTCTTGAGGAACTTCGAAGGCAATTTCGTAGGCTTACTGTGATTGATTAAGATGTATGTTCGTCCTTAATAATAAATTTTTATCAAAAAATAAAAATAATTAATTTTTCACGTCTATCTGAGCTATAGCCATCATGAGTCAGTGAATCTAAATTTATAACTCTAGGAATGATTGCCTTAAAACGAGCTGTTTCCTAACATATTTCTGCCCTTGATAATATATATCAGCAAGTTTCAGTTCGATACTAAGAAGATGACACAAACATCGCTATTCGAAAGAGGCTGAAGCAAGTATAAACAATCCCGGCAGTTTCAATTTGTTTCTGCTCGTTCATGCTTCAACACCAATTTGCTGACGATTACGATTCACACATCTAGGGATTGATGGTAATATAGGAACAAGATTGAAAACGTGTGCAAATGAAGCAATGTTTTCGTTCAGATTCAAGTCTTCTCAGTCTATTAATTTTACCTATAAACAAACGAGTTGTGATTGTATGTCGACATCCACAATTATTATTCCAAAGAGAAATGTCAAGCAGATACTGACGTTTCATTTACTTGAGCAAATTACTGTATTCACCACCACTAACACCTCGACTGCTCTCACATCTAGTGAGAATAATACGTGGATCCTTGAAAAAAATAAATCAGCGCGTTAGAATTATGTTGTACGTCCATCATGCATCTAATAAAACTATTACTCAATGAGCTTTGTTTGAGAAAGCATAAAGTTTCCAACTGATATACGTTTCCCTTTATAATTTATTATTGATTTTATGCATCCCACTCAATTTGAGTGTAAATTCAGTGCGTAAAGTCAGTGAGTGCGGCTATGACACACGTATACGCATGTCTGTACAAACGAGTAATGCGTAATGTTATCAAAAACAGGAACTCCTAAGGTGTGTAAAATTCTCTCTCAGGTTACCTGCAAAAGTGCCAGGACGCTACGTACGTCGAGGCACGAAAAACCTGCTTTTCAGGTTTCATTGACATGATAATCAGCCTTGTTCCTAGGCGCTGGAACCGGAGATAAAGTGCAAGAGGTACGTGCAAATACGTTCAGCGAGAAACGTCATCTGCCACCAAGGAGATTTCAGTTGTTAAAACGTTTTCCAGAACAAACCACTGAGTAATGACACTGCTAGTAAAAACTCGTTTGAAAATTCATATCTTCTCAGATTCCCAACCGTAATGGTGAATTAAATCAGGTCCAAGACACTGAACGTTTGAGTGTCGGGATATTCCGAAGAGTTTCCCGCAGCGCCAGGACACGGCTCAAATGCCGGATTTTTTTTACGTATTCAAAAATGCGTGCGTACAATATATACTCGCTAGTGAGAAGTTCATTAGGCGTGAATTTCCGAGTTGCGGAAGTGGTGTTGACGTCCACACTAAATCTTGTTACGTGAGCAGGGAAATGCAACATTTAAACTGTATCGTAGTAAAATACATAATGACTTGTATAATAACGATGATTTACTCCCACTCAACTTTCATGAACTGTATAAAAATCTGCGTTGGGAAGTTTTGTGCCTCGAAATTGATTTAAAAGCTTAGCGCAATCACCTGATTTACCATTATTTGAGTATTTTAATTATTAAACGAGCAAGTTTTCCTTGGACAAGTAATTTTGAAATGCTGATTAAAATTAAACGTTGTGTTCTACGATGCGATTTCCTCTGAAATACGATTTGACTTTGGATTTTAAAGTCCGAAGTACGTTTATGAAGAGTTAACGCGGTCTAAATACTTGCGTTGGTTCGTTTATAGAGTTTGCGCCCTGTGAACATTTCAGGCATCAGGGCATATTTTAACCATCAACCTATACACACTCGTTATCACATAATATAATCACATAATCCTTTCTTTCTGGAGGCATAAAAATAATAAGAATTAGTAATAACCAACGTAACCTAACCTTAACATCAAAAGGAAACCATAAATTAAAAGTAGTGACAGATAACCCATAAGTACCGACGGTTTTCTAGCGCTCTGTTCATGCAAGTCTGGTGTTTAACGATAGTCTATCCTTCGAAGTTGACTATCATTAGGCGGTTTTCTACCGCTTGCCGGAAGTCTCCAGAGGGACAGTGGACAGCTCTAAACTTGCAGCCCACTAGGTAGTGTGTGCGTGTGTGTGTGTGCACGGACGGAAATTGAAAGAATGGACAGATTCTCTCACGCACCGTGACGGTGCATATACATAACTCAAGGACGCGGTCAGACTCGCAGGTATCCCAAAGATGATTTTACGAATCTCAAAAATGCTTATTACATCAGGAAAAATAATGTCTTTCTGGAGCGCACCGCAAACAAGATGTCATACATAAATCGCTCTCGGCTGTTTTGACGGAGCGTCCCAAGTTATTTGCGTTACTTTAATGCTGAACTGCCTCAAAATGACCAGTTCGCGAAGGACTGGTCATGGTTCAGTTAGTCAGCATTTGCTTAACATGTGAGCTTCTTCTGACCACTTGGATTGCAATTTCCTTCTTCAGGAGAAGACAAATAAAAATCAAGGTCTGTGACCAGTGTGTTCTGTGCTTGTCGTGAATGCAGTGCGCGAAGAAGATATATTTTGCAAATAAATGCTGAATTTGGTATGTATGTTCTCTCCTTCTTATGCGCTCGGATACTACAAAATCTGGCTTTGTGAATTCGAAGTGTAATATTTAAAATCTGCGTCATACCTCAATTCAACTGTGTCGAAACACTGAGAATAAAATTAATCCCATGCGTTTTTACAGCAAATTGTAGTCACTTTTGTAGGTGTTAAGTGCCATAGCAAATTTTTTATATCCACAAAAGTTTAAATCTGCATTAACAGTTCATTGTTGTTTTTTTTTATATACGGAATTTCCGTGAGCGCAAGTCAGTGTTGCCATGTTATAACCATTTAAACATTTGGGATATTTCTTAATATTTAAAAATGTTTTCACCTGGGATACAAACAATAAAATTCGATGGGATGGATCTGAGAGCAAAAAACGTTATTAATTATGATCTCAAGATGTTGGTAGTCTCTTGAAACTACAGTTTTGATAACAACACTGATGTATTTTAAAATAATAACAACAAAAATATCTAGGTAATCAAACACAGACACCACAGAGTATCGTAGAGTGTTTTTGATGCACATCCATCAAGATTTGTTGAGCACACAATGTTTCTGAAACAGCGATTTTGATTCGAAAATTTTGTTGTTTACTTTTTGAAATGGGTGTGGCAATTGAAATTCAATGCATCACCTGCTGCGAAATGTTGTTTAAATTATCGAGTCACGCTTGACCCTGCACAATATAGGAATTTGTTCTCTAACTTTTATTTTGAAGAGCATTTTAAGAATATTTTTCTAATTCTGAAATGGCGTAAAATTCACCTTAGAATTGTTTGCGCTCTTATGAAAAAATTTTCAATATTTTTTTAGTACATAATAAGGACTGGGGACTATATTGATCAATGCACCCCATGAAACACAAGCGGTTCATTTCAAATCATCGCAGAGGAGAGCACATCCATAATAGCAAGATGTCATTGTTTTCATTCATTGAAAAAATGAATATTTTCATTCGTACGATCGTTGTTTTTGATTGCACGATTCAGTGCTTCAGTGCAATGCTCTCGTCCAGAATTCTTTCGCGAGTGCAAGCCAGAACTCACACAATATATAGAAGCGTGACGAATGTTATTTTCAGTGGGACTTCTGGGCAGACATGCCACACAAAGAATGTTTCGTCCCCCCGAGATTCAATGTTCATTGCTCTGTCGTCTCACTGATACTCTTCAGTGATCTCTACAAGTCCAATAACATATTATTGCTCCACCTCCAATTATTATCGATAGCAACCTCAGTAATAATCAAGCAAATAATATTGTCTCTGTAGTACGCAATCAGTTCAGAAGCCACTCATTTAACGTGTAAATTATGAGTGTTGTTGGTCAGACTAGTTCTTAGGACCTCGTCCATCATCGTGCAAGTCTTTAGACGAAATGTCTGTCCTGTGCAGCACTTCCTCATGGTAATCTATGAGCTGGTGAATGCTGGAAGTGACTCTGTGGATCAGTGCTCTTAGTTCCTCTAGCTTGGGAATTGAAATTTACTCTTTACGAGAATAGAACACTTACTACGAAATAATTTATTTACGGAGGACTAAAAATTAATGAACAAGGCCAGAATTACTACAAATTTAGACAATTTATGTTCAGTTTTCTATTCCTTTTTTGAGAGGAGGTTTACTCTAGCCTCTAGACTATAGAGCAAGAAGTACAGCGTCGCTTGACTGCTAATAAAATGCACTTGCGCTGCTAATTTTACCATTTGTAGAGTTTCGTTGGATCACAGCCTCTATTTTATATTGTTCATGGCGTACAAAGGTTTGCGCATATATTGCATTCACTAAATATAACCTTCGTGATATGCAAAGGGCTGCATAGGAATTTATAAAGCCGTAGGAGTTGCGTGTGCGCAAAAAACGCGTTCTATAGAGAACAAAATTAGCAGAGTAGCACTCCCAACATTACTGCACACGCAGAATTGGCTTACGCTGATATTCTTTACGCTGACAAAAACATATTGCACTCTGACTCCGGTACGCAGAGTTAAATTGATGCATGATCAGATTAGGAGAGGTATGTAAAACAGTTTTGCTGCCTTGCTCTGTATGATATAACCTTTGTCATTGGGAAGCGAGATCTCTATCTGAGGAAAGGCCGTGAAGAATTCTAATGCAAACTGCAACTAAGCTGTTCCTTGTCGCCGTCGTTGTTAAAATTTTTCATCATTTCTACATTAGTTCTTTGTGCTTCAGGAAAACATTTTCGGTGTATCAAATGCAAATCTACGATTGATGATGGTAAATCCAATGGCAAAACAAAAGCTGAACACTAACCTCAGTATGGTGAATTAAGTGAATATTAGTGGCGTTCTACAGAATATGTTTGTGAAATTCATTAAATTTCAAAAAGCCCCGGACGGAACAAAACTAGCTACTCATAAATTAAGTTCACTTGAGTTTTCGAGGAAGATCAAATTCAATAAGAAAATAAATAACTTTCTTTGTGAAAATTATATCGATAGAATGCTTTGTCAGCGATAAAACACACTGAATTCTTTCCTACCGACTTTATAACATAATTTCGGGAAACTTTGTTCGATTTAGCTCCCCAATGACGAAAAAAATAGAGGTGGAAGGACCATAGGTGCTGGAACACTTAAGAGAGGACATTAAAATTTAAAATATGATACAAAATTATAAATGCATTGTGTGAAAATTAGAGTAAAACGTAATATGTCATTTACAGGGGAGAGCAGCTTCTAGAAGTGTACTTTATACAGCAAAACACAGTTCTTCCGTAAGTAAGGAAATTTGATTCTATAAAAAAACTAGCTCCAAAGTTTTTTTTTTTTTCTGAATTTAATTCAAATTGATTAGTATTTCTTTCGAATGATCTAAAACTAGATTTTAAAATGAGGCCTCGAAGTATTAGGACTGAGTCTTCAGTCGTGCGCCTTCATTTTCTTGTGCATTGAATCGTTGTCTAGTTAGAGCACCCGTGTGCTATGCCATGTTGAGATTTGGACGAAGATAAGAACAAAATTCGTAAAAATTTACTTTTTAAGCTTTTTAGGCTCCATATCACACGAAGATTTAGTAATAAGTAACACTAAGTATGACGTTGCCTGTGCCACCCTTGTTCATTTATGAAGTCTTGCCCTACAATTGAAAGGGTGATTTGGGCCTTTGTCCCACTATGTTAGTATCGTAGAAAAATTATTTAAATTGTTTTATCTAACACAAGCATTTTGGGAAACTTTCGTGGTTCATAACTCCACGGCAAATTTTAGGAGCTATTTTTACATAATACCACACGTTTGTGCTTCAGATCTAAATATAATACCATGGAAAAATAAGTTTTCACAGTCATGAATTAAATAATTGATTACTGTTCATCAATTCATCCACTTTGATGCATTGAATTATCTTCAATTGCGCTTCTTCTTTTGAATCTGTTTAACCCAGCCCTTTGTGATCTTTGGCAGCTCGGGTGTGCCAGCTAATTCTTCTCTTTTTCTCCTCTAGCGTGATTCGTCAAAAAGGATATTTCAAGGATTAAGGCTGAGTTTCTAACCAATGTTGTTCAACGAAACAAGTCCGTTTTGAGCGGGCAGCTTTCGATCGTATTTTTTATTCAAATTAATGCAAATTTTTGACATCTACTTAACTTCCTACAGCCCTTCGTGATCTTTGGCAGCTCGGGTGTGCGAGGTAATTCTTCTTATTTTTCCCTCCAGCGTGATTCGTCGCGCCTCAAAAACGTAGCTCTCAGATTTAAATGTTGGGAACTTGACAAAGTCGCGCTATTTCTACAGGCCTCAGGAGGTGGGACGAAAATTAGCTAGAATGCTCGCTCGTACGTAACTGCTTATCTATCTTTTCAAATGAATAAAAACACGTTCACCGCATTTCCGCGGGTGTTAACGGTTGGTTTGGTTAGGTTGTGATTGGCAGAATAGGAAATTCGATTTAACTGCTCAAATAAATTTTTATCCTTCCGAAGAAATGTGAAAAATGAATTGCACGATTACGTTTCACCTGGTGTGAGAATCGTTATTTTTTTAAAAGGTCACGAAAAAATTAAACGTCATTCTTGTACATGGGTCCGTGAATGAGCAATTTACCTATTGGTACACATTTGGCCCAATACGCGTGCTTTTGAAATCTTAGCTTACTTGGATGCAGTTCATTCCAGACTTCTGATGGCGATCTCCTGCAGTGCTCGATGCTCGTGTGGTTCATTTGAGTGTCCCCCACCGCAGTTACCAGATCCATCCCGTGACCTTCGCGTCCATGCTCCAGTCGCGGGCTCGGGCGGTTTTTCCTTCCAGTTGTAAATGGAACGACTGGCCTTTTCCCGCTCCCCTTGTCACATGCAGAGCTCCCGCGGCCCTGCACTAGCTCTCCACGTTTTAGTCCCAAAAGTTCCCAGCCAGAGCTGCTAATTGGTCGGTATTCCCAAAAAACCGGTCTCGCGGTCACGTGATGTAGATCATATCACTACCGCACGACTTGTGCATTGCAAATGATCCATGAATGCCCATCTCCAGTTCCGGCTACGCTCGTAAAAATTTACCAAATTTCCCGGGTACTTTCACGGGTTGGGAATCGGGATTCTGACGCTGGTCGTTGAACCAACTTGATGAGAAAACACCCATTCATTGAAATATTGTGGTTTCTGGTGCCACGTTGTTCTCAACTGAACTGTCAGAAGACTTGAACTCCAAATATTATTATTAATTGAACTGTTTAGTACGGTGTTGTTTTCAACTGAACAGTCAGAAGACATGAACTCGAATCATTGCTATTAATGTGTTTGCTCTATCTTGAACTCTAAGCATTTTCATTAATGTGTTTGTTCCATTACTTGAATTACAGACCAAAGAAGAAACGAGACGACAATCAGTTAAGGCTTGTGAGCAACATCAGAGGAAATGCGTTCAAAGAAAAGACAAATTCTGGGCACCAAATGCAGACGTGCCACCCAGTCCCGCGACCTCGCCCTAATAGCCTTGAATCAGATTTGATTACGATGCTGTAATGGTAAACAGCTCTTCAACAGACCAAAACAGCTCCTGGCATCTGCTCGGCTCCCGACTGGTTTGAGCTGTAAAGATTCAAGGTCTTTACTGATTAAGAATACGACTTGCGTTCCTTCAACAGAATGGTTCCTCATTTTTTGCTCTCGTGGAAGGCAAACTGGAATGGGCGTGAATTATCTTTTTGCCCAGTGAGCACATTTGAGTTTTATGATTCTTTTTGCCAGGTAGTGGTACGGTTAGATATTACGCATGATGACGAAATTCTCAGGGTCGAAATGTTTAGGAAAGACAATTAAATTGAGTGGAAAGTCTGAAGGACTCAGATCCAGTTAGGCAGGCTCTGGACCTCCCTGATGATCAAGTGCGTGATCTTATAGAACAACGAATAATCATATTTACTTGATTTATTTCAACTAGGTTTATTGTATAATACAACGTTAAGTTAATTGAAGCTTTATTTTGAACCAAGTTACGGACTAATATTTTAGGAAGTTTTCTACTAACATTTTATTCGTTTAGATAATCGCATAATAGAGGTAGAAAAATATTACTCAATGTAGAATAGAAGAAAAATGTCACATAAATACCGAAAAATGTTATATCACGAATTTGTATTCAATATTGTTCAATGAAGCGAATTCATTTTGAGCGGGCACCTTTTGATCGTATTTTTCAGGTAAATTAATGAAAAATGTTGCCATCTACTTAACTTTTTAGTCACTTCTATTCGGCGTGCGCTGTTTATGTAAATAACTGGAAATATGTTGCCTTTTTTTACTTCCAAGTTACCTCCATTCGTACGAGTTTGAAACAATGTCACCATGTGAACACTTTAAATGCGACGTGACCCACCGGTGGTCACTGAGAGGATTTTCATAATGCTGCTGACCGGCTAGCAGTAACCAACTCAATTTCGAAAAATGCTTAACAATTTAAAAAGTTATAAACAATTTAAACAATTTACAAACAATTTATTTACCACAGGTGATACAGAGGTAGAATGTTTCTTAAGGCTAATACAATGGTCAAACTAGAGTATAGCTACCTGTGGGCCCGAACAAGTTCAGCGACTTCTAGGGCATCCTACCATCACATTATGTTAAGGTGTACAATAATCTTTAACCTAATTCACTTAACCTAGTTTCGCAATAGACTGATCAATGAGATAATTGACTTGATATTTGATGCTGTATTTTACAATTACAAACGAAACGAATTGAAGACTCTATCCATTTAATATTCATTAATTTCAAAATCGATCTCTAAAAATAACTCTAATTTGAGTTGAACATGGAACTTCAGTTTAATCCGTCGCACTCAACGTTAAATAGAAGCGTATTCCCAGAAGTGAACATGGCCTCGAGGCACCTTGTCACCGCCGGCCCATTTAGCTGTCGCTGTGGAGGACCGCGGCATGAAACGAGTGCGTCCAAAAGAGCGCTCGGGTGTGCCAGTCATGCCTCAGAAGTGTGCACTGCACAATTTATCTGTCCTTCATAAAGGATGAGACCATGGACGAGAAATAACCCTCCACTGACCTTCGCTTTGGGTCTGTAAAGAGTTTTCTGGGCGGTTAATTGCTCATCCCCTTCAGAAAAATGCACACTACTTTTGAGCATCCTACTCAACTTCCCGCAGCTAAATACATCGTGAGGCAATGACGGTGTGTTTTTTGAGTGTTCATCGTCTCCATCACCAATACAATTCGCCTAGTATTTAATTTTTAATTATTGTGCTCGGCAGATTTTTCAGTTCGGTACGACGAAACATACTTTGGAGTTTATTTGTTCGAATTTTGCACTCGACAAAAAATTTTGCTGTTAGTTCGGTGCGACGAAACTCGTAATTTGGTCTTATGTGAAGTAGGATTATCTCTGGGCCGAGTAACAAGCGCCATTCAAAGGGGGGATTACGGGACCGATTTATTCGAGTCGAACAAAACGTGCTTCTTTTTGTATTCTGCGTTCTAAAAAAATGCTTCTTTCATCTATTGTTGGGTTATTTCTGATTTTTTAATAACCAAAGTGAATAAATTTGTATCGCTTTTTTCTTTGATTTTCTTTCAATTTTTTGTAGGAGTTTTTCTGATGCATAAAAAAGGCTGTCCAACAATTCTTTGTTAAAACGGATCGTCTTAATATTTATACTTTTTCTAACAGTTTGAGTGCCGGAAACTAATGATAAGTTTCATTTCTATTTATCATTCGCTAATGTAAATAAACCTCCGTTTTGAATGAAATTAACTAAACTTAAGCACATCGGTAAATTTTGTATGTGTTAAAATTATAGAACAAGCTCTCAACCCTTTTTCCAAGAGCTCTTGTTAGCGATGGTTTCTGCAGTGCTAGAAGCGCAGCAGAGCGTTCGTTCTTCATCATCTTGGATATAAATATAGCCAACATATGATCCTTAGGCCTTCCTTTGATTCTGTCTCCTGATGAAATTCT
>JACJUY010001355.1:13087-34535 GCA_014220935.1 Platorchestia sp. MABIK | reverse complement strand
TCTAATATGTATGATAGGAATGATTTATCCATTCAAATACTTGTTTTATTTCATTGAGGGTTATATTAATATAATTAAGAATATTTTCAAATCATCGAAGAATGAAACAAAATTAGAGCACAGAACGAAGTATCCTAACGGGGAACCAAATTATTATCGTGATCCCGCCAGAAAGGGCAGCCAGCGCCCTCTATTGCAGACGCGGAGAAACTCTGTCATAGCGTCCGTAAGAGCACTTGCCGTGCCATCCAAGAGATGGCGCCTCCTCCGAGCCGCGTAATATCGATGTGTTGTAGAAGAAAAACTCAGTGCTTGCAGCACAAGATATTCAGTAACACTGACAGGGCTCCCACTCATGGGTTTTTCCACCCAGATCTTGGTTTTTTCGATCCCGCCTGGGTTTCTAGGTTTAATTTTTGAAATATCGCTAAATCTGGGTTTTTTGAAGTCAGAAAGTAAATTCATCATTTCCTCGAGTAAATTGAATAATGAAGTTAAGAATTTCTGGGTCTAAACCATGTGAAAATGCATATATTATTAGATACAAAACTGCGCGTAACGAACGAGGCAGAAGGTATTTAATGTTTCTCGCCCTTAAAAAGGCGTAACGAAAGAGTATCTTACGACTTGCAAGCCCGGCCAAGCCGGGGATGGAGCAGTTCATGGTGAGCTTGTGTAAGTTGTGTTGCTTCGATTTGCTCGGCTTGTTGCAGTTAGGTGACGTGCATTTTGATCGTAAAACTGGTTGTGCATTCTTTTAAAGTGAATGTCTTAAAATTTATTATAGATATCTAATTTTCCTATTGAAGAACATAATGAACTGCATTCTTACTCAGACGAATCGTAAATAAAAACACCAAGGTTGCTACTCTCAAAGTCAAGTTTGTCTGCAAAGGACAAAACCGAGATGAATAGATAAAAATCTACGGGAAATAAACACAGAATTAAAGAAATACGACTACTAAAATCAAGAGGAAACTGTGTACAAAGGGTGGACACAATTAGTTTCATTAAGAGGCGGCCTAAGTTTAAAAATGTATAAGGACTCTGCAATTCTTAAATCATTCTGATGGCTGGCTGAAGCTAAAATGCTAAAATTACTGCACTGCACACTGAAGCCACACTGCTCACTATGGAGGCGCACCGAAGAGTGAGTGGGCTGGGCACGAATAATTTTCATATTCTAGCTGCACTAGTATTCAAAATGGCTAGCTCTCCGAAAACGATGTCTAAAAAGTGGCATACGCAATTTTTCAAAGAAGAATGATTAATGAAAAGAATGGAAAACCTGTCATGGTTGGAAACCTAAACCGAAATTGGTTAAGAGATGTCATCAACGAAGTATGCCACCTGCATAATGAAAAGCGCCTTGCACAACAGAAAAGTCGCCTTAATGTCGCTATTTGCTCTGTAGAAGAAAATTAAGAGGAGGAACGGGAATAAAATCAGCATTACCATCATTGTTTTTACTCATGTATGTCAACTTCTACTTTTTTCTTATTAAAAAAACACTTCTAGGTTTTTTTTTACGAATCTGGGTTTTTTTCAACTTCAATCTAGGTTTATCTGAAAATTTAGAGTGGGAGCCCTGGACACACCGCCCCCAACACGGCAGCAGGCTAGAGTTCGTCCAGTAGGAAGACTTGATTGTCGTTTTTTCACGTTTTAGTACCATGGAATACTCATCGTGCTCAATAAGCGCTCGAATCACATGTACATACATGCACGAAGAGCATTGTAAATAGAAGGAAGAATTGGAATCCTAACTTGAGTTTCCACTGTACGGAAAGTTTCTAGAACACAACTCATTGAGGAAGGCACAAAAATCCTCTGTCTCGGCCGCGATCCCATTAACGAGATAGTGGTCACACGATCGTCATCTTCAAAATGTTTTTCAGTGACACGAATAAATTTGACATAGGTTGTCAAACGTTATCGCGGTAGTGTAAATTGGTTATAGACCAAATTATGATATATAGTCAAAGAAAGCAGTTTCCACAATAGAACTATTTTAACTACTTCTCAATTTAGTCTCATTTTTCAGCCATGATCGTATGTCTCGCTAAACTTCCCTCAATAATGGGACACGCTCAAATATCACCTGCACCAGAATTCGTGCGGTACCGACATATACGTAAATATATCCTTCAACTCTATTAGAATCAAGTTATTTTCCTGTGAAGGGAATACTTCAATATGATTTGAAGCATCACTCATTAAAAGCACAGGAAGGCAAGTCTTCGGTAAAATGTTAGCAGCATAAAAAATAAATTATTCCTAACGTTATCCAGAAGTGACGGATGTCCATAAAATCAACTCAGCAATAACATTTCAGAGCTTAACTTTTCACAGCCAAAAATGTGACACTTGAGCTCTACAATTCGTTTAATATGAAATTATTGCGTACCCGAACTTCATGAAATTATCACTGAATTTTCTTAGAAATTAATTCAACATTTCATATAAAATTCTACAGCTTATCCTAACAAAAAACGAGGAGTGCTGTCAAATAGCGCTCCAGTTTTCTGATCCATGGCAAAATTTTCAACTTTCAATTCAATACGCAAACGAAAACTGACTTTACGTCCAACTCTATCAAATACACAGACCATCATAACCAAATATCATACAAAACATTCTCACTAGTATAAATTCTCGAAAGACCGAAAAGAAGCAGTCTGGGCAAGAAGTCAAAATACAAAACTAGACATGCAGCGCCATCTGTTGCAGATGCTCGACACTACCGACCAGTACGCTGCTCAGTTCACTCACCCCGCCAATAGATGGCGTTGCGCTATTATCAACACTTTCCATGACCGTTCACATGCTTGCTGGAATGATCCATCCTAACCAGTGCGAACATCATCCAATATTTGCATCAGAGAAAGTCGGTGAATATAACATCTTTTTTCATCCAGTGAATTTGCAGTGAGAATTTGTGATGAAAATTGACCTTAATTGAAGAACTTAATGCGTGAACGTGAATAACCAATAAAAAATTACTATCTCAGCTCAGTTACTTTGCTCGAATTTTTCCAGGAGTAAAATGTCATAGGCGAGGTAAGCGGCAGGGAACGCAAGGAGAGACAAGGTGAGGCATGAATGAAGAGAGCAGGCAGAGCATGGCGAAGGGGTATAATCGATGACAGCGTAACCCAGAGACCTCGGCGACCGACGTCGCACTAAAACCTGTGTCGTTCACCAACTTTGGTGCATCATAAAATCAGACATGGAAGCGGTGCGAACCTGTGCCTAGAAACAGAGCCTAAAATAGGAAGATCCCTTAAGACATTCGCATTGAACAACTAACACGTAAAGGACGGCGGCTGCGAGATGGGCGGCGGAACCAATCTGGGCACGACACAGGCTGCGGCGGGACGTCGGCCCCCAGAGTGGGTGGGCGTGCGGCCCGCCGTGTTGCAGGCAGGGAAGCAGGCCCAAGCACCAATTATATCCTCACACACAAACGAGACAGCACTCAACTCAGCGCCTCTGTCCGAGTGTGCAGCTCCGCAAATAAAATATTCAGAGCAACTATATACAGAACCGATCCCCTCGCTTTTCGCTGCAGGTTTGATTCAGAATTTTACTCATGCGATCAATAAGATAAAACTGAATCAAGTTGAAAAAATTCACCGAATTAGCACTAGAAAAGTGACTCCAATTAGAAAATAATCCTAAGCTGCCGTATCGATCTTATAGGTAGTCATATCAAGTCAAAATTTACTTTAAAAATACTATAACGAGCAGACGTGTTCTCATTATATCTATATAACGTCCATATTCCAGGAAGTATCTCACAGTGCGTTACGCCCATCTTCCAGTAAGTGTTTCACAGTGCGCCAAGCCCATCTTCCAGTAAGTGTTTCACAGTGCGCCAAGCCCATCTTCCAGTAAGTGTTTCACAGTGCGCCAAGCCCATCTTCCAGTAAGTGTTTCACAGTGCGCCAAGCTCATCTTCCAGTAAGTGTTTCACAGTGCACCAAGCCCATCTTCCAGTAAGTGTTTCACAGTGCGCCAAGCCCATCTTCCAGTAAGTGTTTCACAGTGCGCCGAGCACATATTCCAGTAAGTGTTTCACAGTGCGCCAAGCCCATCTTCCAGTATCTCACAGTGCGCCAAGCCCATATTATTGCAATAATTTCATAGTGCGCCAAGCCCATATTCCAGACAATGTCCTCTAAGCTCTGCACCACGCGGCCTCCACCAAGTGAGCGGCTGACTACACACAACTGCAAACGAACTCTCCCTCACACATTGTCGGTAAAAAAGTACAGGTATAGGCAACTTTTCTCCCTGATGACAGAGGAAAGTTGCCAACCCATAAATCAATCTCAATTTATCCTTGTTTTTTATTGGCAAACCTTTGGTGATTTACTGAAAATTGGCACACAAACACAGCAGCTCCTTTTTACACGAAATTGAAAAAAGTTACAATACAATATCACACATTTGGATTTTTCTACACCTACCATTCCAAAAGCCTTACACTAAATAATAATACCCAAATTATACAGGGTAATTGAAAAGTATAGTGAAAAGTACAATATCGACCTTCCTATTTTCACTACGGAAACTTCCATTCCTTAAAAAAATCGTTCAAGGACTTGTGTTTTCAGCACCAGAGAAAATATTTAAAATTGCAATAACGAAGGTCATTTGCTGCTCCCGTACTTTCTTTTTTCTATTATGAAATATGACGGCCTCCAGAGAGGTTTGCTAAGGTAGAAAAGACTTTCTGATGCCAAGAAAAAAACGTTTACTTCTCATATTTTATGAGTTACCTCATAAGCTGGATTAATCGATAAAAAAAGTAAAATTGAAACAACAAAACCTCATCCGTATCGTACAACCGGGTCACATAGAAATAAAATAAAAAATACGTACAACTAATTAAATGACGCATTTGATCGAGATGGCAAATTACAATTCAATGATTGTCGTAGTATAAGTGTAACTGATAACCATAAATTTGATCATTCATCTCAGTGTTGTACGCTAATAGCCACATTACCTTTACATGTTATTTCCAGCTTTGAAGTACAAGCACATAGCAACTTAGGAGACTGGTTACCGAGCGCAATGAAGCTGCATGAAACAGTGCTTTGTTCACACATTAAATTAAAAGCATGTTCGAGGACAGCTACAATTGCGACCAGTCAAAGAAGACTGGCACATAAGGTACACCACTACCCAGATCCCTATTGTTGCTTTCATAACTCCCACATGTACGAATGTTACGATTAAACACAGATCCTACTTCATGAACTTTAGTCACCCCATCTTGTCGACGAGTTATAACTCCGAGCAACTTTCTACAAAAAGTTTACCATGAGTGACATTTTTCTCGAATGTTCTGATTATATGAGGTAGCCAATGAGAAATGCTATATTTCAAATAGAAGCAAAGCGTGAAAAGTATTCTGTTCGTTCACGATCTACTAGCGTATAATCAAAACAATCAAGTAACCATCATAGCTGTCTCACTTCGTTGACAAATTCTTTACCCTTGCATTAAACGTGACTTCAGTGATTTGAATAGAAAAATACACTTACTACACACCACTGAACACAGGTATGCAACTGACGTCTGATGCCAATATTCATCCGATCAGCCCTTTTTCTATGGTTAGATTAGAATAGAGAAGTTAATTTAAGCCTCCCTGAGTACAACAAAAGTATCCCCAAGAGATGCAGGAGGAAGGCAACATCTAGTAAGAAATCCAGAGAATGGAGACTCTGCACAAGGAGTGTCCAACACCGTTCGCATAGAAATATTACGAATAAAAGAAGATTATCAAACAACCCAAAATTAGAAGGAATAAGAGAGAAAAAGGTGCTCAAAAAGGGGCAGCAGTGAACCGACAAAACGATGGTCCATGATGAAAAAAACCTACTCAGCTCGAGACTGCATCTTCTTCCCAGGAGTGCTAATTTCAGTAGATCCAGCAGTTGTGTCCCCGAAAACATATGAAAAAATTTATAACTTGCGCAAAACTTTTCCCACTCTACAATTTTTTATGTAGAAGCGCGATTGTGGTCTCATTCAACGCGGAAGGACTGTAGGAACCTTGTAACGAAGGATTTTTTTGAATGTCGAACTAGAAAAAAAGTGATGGCAACAATGTCCAACAATTGCGATTTTGTATTGCGAAAATCCAAAATTTTCATAGAAGCAAATGTGTTCAGAATTAAATTTTACATATCTGTATACATTTTCGTTCACCTAGTTACAATTTAAATGCGTTTGCTGAAAATAGAGCAAACCTTCAAGGATTTACCAGGGAAATAAATTTTTGGACAAATGTAACAATTACTTTTTTACTAATTCGAAATTCAAAAAATCCTTCGTTACGAGGTTCCTAGGTTCCTACAGTCCTATCGTGTTGAACGAGACCACAATCGCGTTTCTACGTAAAAAATTGTAGAGTGGGAAAAGTTTTGCCCAAGTCTATATATTTTTTAAGTTCGCACAATAACTATTTTCTACAGCTAAAATTGAAAATTTTTATAAAAAAATGTGTTAAGCATTCAATTTTACAAATCTGTATTCATTTTCGTTCCTCTAGATGCAATAGAAACGTGAACAGTGAAATTTGAAAAATTCGGTAAATTAGGTGAAATACAGGGTAGTAGATCCCCTTAACTTAGCACAATGAATTTAATTTTCAGATTCGATACAAACATGCAACTGTTCCATTAACATTTCTCTTTCTATGATTCTCCGTGCAGGTACATTAGTCACCTAAAACTTAACTTCGTTAGCAGCCAGTGCGTGAGCGCTGAATATTTAAGATTTAAGAACTTTTCAACTTGGAATTACTCGAAAACAATAAAGTTTTAAGATTTTGTTACTCCTGAAAATCGCTTTATTTTGGGATTTTCTATAACTAGTTTCATGTTTTACCTCTGCTTCTGAAACACCCCGTATGGTCCAATTATTGTAATTGTGTGCGGTCTAGAAATGGGGAATCGGGCTATTTAATCAACGTGTTGTATTATTTTGCTTCCCACTGTATTTCAACAAATGAAAAGTTCTCTTAACTTTCAGCTCGTTACCTCATATCTTCTCGAAGGGAGCGCTAGTTTCCTTAGATGCAATAGTTGTCTCACTAGGGAACAGCCAGTCACATCACATTCGCGCTGGTGGCAACCTCGGTGAAAGCAGAGCCCATTCTGAAGGCCAAAATACCAATTTGCATCCCTGTGCCTGTAAAACCCGCAGTTCATCTGGACCAGTAGTAGGATAAAAAAATCTAAGTCTATCCTTAGAAAGAGTATTAGAATAAAGTGTTCGCAGATCCCCATATTTTTGCATGAAGACCTTCTATAACCGCCCATGGGAAAGGACATTCAATATAACTTAGAGCTTAGCTGATGAGCGTGCTATGTCCCAAAGTCATTTATAAGATCAAGGCAGGACTAGACCTGGAGTCCGCTTAGAAAATACTCGTAAGCTCGCTTACAATCGTGAGGCAGAGTGAATGAGGGCTGCTGCTGCTGATACTGGACACTTTGAGACTGATTTATTATCGGAAAGTGAATATATTGCCAGACATTTCAATCGCCATTTACACTTAGCACAAACACTATGGCATCTAAATATAAAATGAGTAAATTCAACAATTCATAGCACACTTCAGTGTTTGTAAGGGATCAAACCGTTGTAAAATTACAAAACTAGTGAGGATTACGCGCTGAAGAAGCCACCTTTTTTTACCAGACGAAAATATGTGGAACAGAATGAATTAGCCAATCGACACCATTAAAAGCATGTTCACTCGCAGCAAAATAATATCGACGTGACCCACTAAACATAACAGCAGAAAATAGACGTTACGTCATTCAGGTCAGACGCAAACGACATACTCTTCTCTTCACGAGATCACGTTGGAAAGAAATGGTTACAGCTGACTTTTATGAAAGAAAAACAAATTCATATTTCGAACGACTCAAATTCTCACATCAATTCGGTGTCCGAGAAATGTTTCATTCCCGATATCAAGTTTTTTACTCATTCTTGGCGGAGATCAGATGGAGCTTCAAACGGAATCCTGCAGTCCACCAAATTGGCCTCTTCCTCTTGAATATATTTTTGGTTCTTTTCCGCCCAATCCAGATTTCTAATATAAGGTCTGCGCTGAAGGATCCTCAGGCTTCTCATGATGGAATTGAACTCCAGATTCTCTTGAGAGACATGACCTATGATAATAAAATTATGAAAAGAGGAAACTTTCATGTAAATAACGAGGCCTTCCTTCGAGACTCGCAACAGTGAACGTAACCGATATAATTAAAGAACGAAGATGAAACGCACAGTCTCGAACACAATTGAGCAGACGCTCGTCTGCTGTGAATAACGCATTCAGCTCTCCTGTCGATGCTACTCCCCTCCCAAAAGAAAAAAGAAGTAAGAAAGCGAATGCCAGCTTAAGAGCAAATCTAAACCCACAAATAGGGTTGCTACTCAGGCAGAGCGCAGCACGAGTTACTTCAAAAAAGTACTATTACATCATTTTTATAAGATACGCTAATGAGGATAGACAATATCAGTAACCTCCAGCCCTTCTGAAGGAAGTTAAGGCATCCTAAGTATCGCACGAGGAACGCTGCAACTCAGTCCCACAAGCACAATTCATTTCATGCATTTCCGGGCATTACTTCTGACATACATGCACACAAAGAGAAAAATTTCACGAACGATTAGTATACATGATTTCTTATGTAACAATATATCAAGGCAAATCTGTTTCGTATTGTAATTGGCAACAAAATTGTACTACAGCACTGTTTATGAAATATGGAAAAGGAGACACCTGCACGTAATTTCTGGTTTTCATGCATCTCAAGTAATAACAATAATTAGAAACATTCACCAAATTATTTAAACTCCAAACTCTCAAAATAGTCCAGGTCACCTATTTTTAAAACCTTTTCAATTCTTTCGATGAAATATTAGAGCAAACGTAAAATTGATATTTTAATCAACATTTTCACTTAAATAAATAGAGGGAACACTATCGTGTTTCCGTGTGCCTTCCAAGGTCTCATTTCCAACATATCTGCTCAATTCAATACCCTAACACTTGACCTATGAAATACAGCGCACACGTTGAGCTTCTCATTACTTCTTACACCCATCAATTTCCTTACAGACCTCTCAACAGTGCCAACTCTGAACAATTCCTAGTATTTGCAGACGCTATCTCAGTACAAGACCTGGTTATAATTAGCGATGAATGCTTCCGATGTTTCAGGTGTCTTAGCACAAACACGGCCACCTTTGATGTTCCTGAGCACAAAGCTGGGCAGCGACCCCGCGCTCTGATAGCTGCATATCCGAGGCAGAGGTCGCTTGACGCGTTTTCATCAACGCTTTCAGACTGCCCTCATGTACCAGCCTGAAGTAACTCCTGTAATTAATGATTCCTAATTATACCTGTTGAAGAAGAATTTTTGCCCATCATTTGTATTAAAAGCAGTCAAAAACCGCAACACTCATTTCAAAAGAAAGAAATGTTCTGGAATTGCATGAATGTAAATTTTTAAGACATAACAGGCATAACTATAAGTTCCTCGGCCCTTCAACAGCATTGAAGATGAATTTCACAAATTCTTCAAATATACGAGAACTTAAATCAATTAACTTGTTGATTAACTTGTTGAGGGATGAATTTTGCATGTTGGTAACGAACATGATCATTCTAAACTGTAAGTACAGCAGAATTCGCGCCCCAATTTCCGTTTTGTTTCTGCGTCTCTGCTCTTAATTCACAGTTCCTAATCCAGTCGTGAACCCATACAGCACTACTTCTCTAAACAAGTTTTATGTTATTAGTTAATTTAAGCCTCCCTAACCAAAGCTGAAGTGTTCCCAAGATAAGAAGGAGGAATTAAGGGAAAGGGTAATCTATTCAAAAGTATGTGTCCCCTACTCTTCGCATAGAAACATGGTTGAAAGAAGTTCATGGATCAAGATAATAGCTGAAGAAAAAATAAAAGGTGCTGAGAAAAACAGCAGTAAACCGAAAAAAAAGATCGTCTGAAACAAAAAAAAGTATTCAATTTCAAAAGAGTGAAGGCCAACCAAACTTTTAGCTAGGGACCTCACATCTTCACATTAGGAGCGCTAATTGCCTTAGTTATAATGGTTGCATCCCAGAAGAGGATTCCCTATGAAAATGAATTTCTCTTCATTACCATGACGTGGAGAAGTTGCTGCTCCTCACGGATATTTCGAGCACCCGCTGTTGAAGAAGGCAGTTGTCGCTGAAAATGGGACAGGAGAGTGGCACAAATACGGTCAGGGGAAGCAGGTCACTGCACGCCACCAATATTAATTCTGCCTGTAAACTATATCTAGCGCAGTTTCAATTGCATTTACGCAGAACAAGTCTGCCGCGAGGATGACATTAGAAACAAGGTCGATCAGCATCAGTTAGTAAAAGAAGAGTATAAAAATTGCACAACCACGACATAAAACTTATAATATTTTACATTAAAATAATGGTGACAGATTTTTCAAAACCAAATACGAATGAGTTCCCTAAGATTGACTTAAATACTTTACTAAAACCTCCCTAACCACAACAAAAGTGTTCCAAGGAGAGGAAGGAAGAAGAACCATTTGGTATAGAATTTAGGGAATGTACGCACAAGATGTGTTCTCACACAATACTCCCAGCGCATAGAAACAGCAAGTTAAGAAGGAAGGTTGGAAAACAGAATAAAAGTCGCAGAAGGTCTGAGGTGCAGAAAAAAGGACAGCAGTGAACCAAAAAAAAATGGTCAGGAAGAAAATAAAAAAACTATTCTATTGTAATAAAAAAGCTTTCCTTAACCTTTATCTCGGGACCTCACATTTTCCCCCTGTGAGCGTCAATTCCGATAGCACAATAGTTGTATCTCTCTGAGAAGGGTTTTGCGAAATTAACATCGTCACAGCCCACTTCCGACAATTGGTGATTATTTGGTGATAAAAACATTCACGTTCACAGAAACGTAACGGGTTTTCGCTGTATAATTTGTATACAAAAGCAGCGATGGTCCTAACGAAAAATTATTTCAATCACGGAATGAGCAACACGAAACAACCAATACCGTTTTGTATTGTTCTCCCACTGCCTCAAAAAAAATTACGCACTTATTTTTCGGACACGATTAATCAAACACGCCAATGAATACAAAATACCTAATTGCTTGAGTAAACTGTCAAGTTCATGCCAGTATATGACTACTAATATTGGAGAATTCCACTTACAAATTCATTTTCTTTGCTCTAGGTAGAATCGCATTGTTGTATTTTTCTCCGCAGAATGTGACGGATTAGCTTAAATTTTTTTCTAAATATACACACAAGAATGCGAATAAAGGCTCGCCATGCATCCTCATTACAATCAGCTAATAAAATTTTCAACCCGGTTTTTTCGCTTTGAGAAAGGTACGAATCAATGTTTCTTCGGTGGTCTGGGCCACACGTCGTCGAACTGACCAATTGTGCGATCTTCAGCAGGAAAATTCTGCCGCGTTTATGACAAAAATTGAAGCAATTCTCCACTGGAAGCTATTTGCTTGCATTTCTTCAGCAAAAACCTATTAGAATGGCTCAGACATGTCCAATAGGAATTCCATACAACATCAAATCCCGCTCGAAGCTGATCATTGAGTTGGAAGTGCAAGAAACCGGCTTCCAGTGAAAAGTTTAAGTCGTCTGAGAAAAAATTTATGTAAAAATTGCACAAGTTATCATTGGTCAGGTCAAGACTTTGTAATGGAGTTGTAGTTTTCGGCGAGAAGTTCATCAGAACCCCAACTTGCTGGCGCTCGTACGTAACACACTTTTTAATTACATAATTACCGAGAAAAAGAAAAATCTGCACCAAAGATTTGAGTGTGAAATTTAATAGGATGTATGGAGAACGTATATTTCTAAGAAAGCTAAGTTGCTTTGACGGGCTCATGCCGTTTATTTCAGAACGAGTACATAACTAAAAAAGGCAAACCATAACTTATTTAAACCATTGAGTCGGCATCACTCACCACAAAAATACCAGTTGACGAGATAAAATTAGATGGAATGTACACAACGTCACCAGAAGTGACGCCGAGGTAATAAAGAGGAACAAAGAAACAACAGTTTGCTCGGAGCACTTGGGTCGTTTAAGGGCCGAGCAAATAACACAATTTCAGAGCTGATTGAGAGCGGGAACCTCAAGCCGGGTGACTTAGAGGAAGAGAAGACCGTGGCCCAACCCCACATTGATTCACTTGTCAATCGATGGACTATAGTAAATAATTTCTTCGTTCAGTTACTCAAATAATATTCTAACTAAGAACCCGAAAAACGAAAGTCGCGAACGACTGCAAAACGATTTTTATATGTGAACACTTTAATGCTAGAGAGGCTTCATTACAAACACATGACCACCATAACAGTGATCGTGAGCTATGGCCAATTTGATGCCGGCGACAAGTTTCACAACTTCAACAGCATATTACGAGTAAGACAAAGTTTCAATTGAGGGACTCCCAAAAGAGACGCACATTTTGAGAAAAAGTCATGCACAAAATTCATGAGCCTCGTACAGAAACTTCACACCGTCCGCTGCGAGTCACCTCACAATGGCGATTCAGTGAACAAAGGAACGCAATTTATTTCCATAGAAATTTGAGGCCATGTGAAGAGTGCAGTATCTCTAATGAGATACTGCACTCTTCACATGGCCAATGAACGGTCCAAAGAACGTTATTAGAAAAATATTCTGCGTCATTAGCACCTGTACAACCTAAGAATCATGTCTTCACTACGACACTTTCAACACAAAGTATTGACACTTTTAACAATTTGATTCCTTAGTAACAATCCCGAAGACGTAGGAAATGTTAGAAACCATTGAAAGGCTTGTGTAAATCGCAAACACGGTTTTTTCAAAGATAGTTTGAGAAATAGAAAAATGTGAGCGTAAAACTAAGAACTAACAAGGTTCCGAATCCGTATTCCTCGAAGCACACGCTCCGGGCAGAAACGATCGGAGACCTGAGGAAGGGAAAAGCCGCGCAAAAATTGAATGAGGAAAATCGGAGCTCGATGAAAGTGATCCCGGAGGCCAAGGCGAGACCGGCATCAAATATCGAGGCTCACTGCGAAGAGCCCAGAGCAACATACAGGGATAAAGCGCTTGCGTGACCGGCGAAATAATCGCAACCTTTCTCCAGAAATTAATTCCGGAAATCAACTTTTCCCACGCCCACTAGTGCAAAAAATTTTCATGCTACGTACAAACTACAAAGTATTTTATTATTTGAGGTGAGAGAAATCCTGGAAAAGAAAAGCAATAATGATAAGCAATCCAATGAGGGACGTTCATCTGCTAAATGTCTCGCATTAGTCTGAGCAGAACTACACTAAAATGAGACTCACCGAGCGTTAAATTTGTGACCTGTCAGTTGTAGGCAGCTGAGGTCCACCAGTGATGGGAAGCTGTCAGGCAACTCAGAGCATCTGCAAGGTACACTCACGAAAACGAAATCTTTCGTATTTTGACAGGTTCTCATGTGGCATGCTTCAAGAGTAGGTGTTAGTTTAACCCTCCCTAACCGGAACAAAGGTGTTCCAAAGAGAGGAAGGAGAAAGGCACCGTTTAGTTTGGACTTAAAGGAACGCGGAATATATGCACAAAGTAAGTAGATATAGTGAGTTGAGAAAGAAGTTTATGAACCAAGATAAAAGTTGAAGAAGAAAGGAGTAGGTGCTGAAAAACAGGGCAGGAATGAACCGAAAAAAAATACTCCGTAACAAAACAAAGACCTATTCTATTTCAACAAGGAGGCCTACCTAACCGTTAGCTCGGGACCTCACATTTTTCTCCTGGGAGCGTTAATTCCTATAAATACAGTAGTTGCATTTCCCTGAGAGGAATGACATGTTTCAAACTATGGTACATCATCTTGGGATGTTAGTACTGAACGTTAAGTAATTTCTCAATAAAATTACTTGAACTGAACAAAATGAGCTTGCAACACAATAGTATGGTGTTCCCTCGCTGCCTCGCTCCTTCGCGAGGTTCGACTTCGCGGGATTCTAAAATATGTACATGGAAAGTATTTCGCGTATTTTTCGCGCAAAATACAATCATCGGTTGCGCATTAAAAGTCATCCTCAGCTTCATCATCATCATTTTTTCAAGTGTCATCGCTAACAGTAGTCTCTGTTATTAATAGAGAACTGCACCGTAGAGGGTGGGTTGTTAACAGTACAGGGAGGGTTTTAAAGTCCGAATACATGTTAAATAAATACGGTAAATGCGCTGTTCATACTTTGCAGAAATTCAGGTATTTCAGCCGGTGTCGGGAACCGACCAACCGCAATAAATGAGGGATCACTGTATTTCCTTGTTTCGGCGTTAGCTGCACACCAAGTGAAAATTTTCCTAGTTTCTGAGGAAAAAAAAAACATGCATTCGCTAGTACTTCAGGTCGAAAGATGTTTTAAAGCTAAGGAGACTAGCAATGCTGCTTGAGATGCGGTTCCATGCACTACGCAACTGTGCACTGCATCAAATAAACGTCGGTCATTTAATTTTTGGCCAACCTTCTCAACTAGGGTAAGATTTTGTACGATGGAAATGCTTCGTTCTTAACGGAGTAAAAATCGATCTTTTCAATTTAACCAGGACATGAACCTGCTAGAGAAGAATCCTTCAGTTCACAACTTCTTTTCTATACCTTTGGTAGGCTGAACAGGATTTCATGCCTTTTTGCTCGCAAACAATCATTAAAAAAATAGAACCTCAAAATCGCTTTGGGGCAAATGACAATACAGAATGAGAATAATGTGCAATCTGAAATCACAACCTCGTCCAGACGGCTAATATGGAGATTTAAAGACGGCCAATATAAGCCAAGTATTTTCTATGAAAAAAGGAAAATTTTATCATTCCCAGCAGCCTGTAAATGTCCAAGCCCGGCCGATACCGCCCAATAACATGGCTTAGGCCGATACTGGAGACACGCTTTTCATTTTAAAACGCACCGAAGCTGGACAAAGATAGACCGCGATAGCCAGAAGAAGACGGATGAGTTCTTGGAACATCCAACTTAAAGATAAAAGGTGCTCCACTACGGCTAATATTTAAACATCAAAGTAGAAAATACACAGCCTAGACCAAGTTACGCATGTCATGCTCGTCCCGAAAATCCCGACCGCCTCATGTTTAAAACTGAAATTGTTTTCAATTTCGTCAGCACACCGAAAGTAACACAAAAAATTCGAATCTTTTCTAGCATCAGACCATAACAGCAAAAAAAAATTGTGAACCTGCGTAAATATCAGAGAAATTTCTCATCAGCTAACATTTATTCATGAATATTACTCCAAGGACAAGCATTAACAAATTAGCATTCCAAGGCTCTGATTTATAATAAAGATTCAAGATCTGAAAAGTACAATAAAACCTACGTATAAGCTCAACTGCAAGCTAATATTACACTTACAGAGGCATGATAGAAAATTATCGAATTGCCTGACCCAATCGTGACAATCGCTTTTCAGCTGCAGCAGCGAATGTATGTTAACCCTTCAAAGACTAAATTTTCTTCCTCATCATCGTACATCGTTATTTTAATCATTGTTAACAGACGCAATGGCATCAGGTTCTCATCGATATCATAATGAGAGGGGAACTGCCCCCCAGACAGTGAACTTCGAAGAATACACAGGGGACAAATTTGACCAGGAAGGAAATACAACACTGCTGCGTTTCATCCGGTCGAAACACTGGACCTTACGCACCATGGGATATAACAATCACAACAGCTAAATACAATCTGACGCTTCGTCACATATCTACCATTTACAGTTCAAAAAAATCTATTAACTGATACGCTCCAGATATCACTGCTCAAACTATAATAATCGCCACTACAACAAAACCGCACGAGGCATCCTTGGACAGACGTTTTTTCTACACGAAAGCTCGAGCGCACGAATAACGACGAATTAATGATTCAGCGACTGGAACAGGACGATTCCTTCCATGAATCTACCGCATGAAGTTCCAATACGTTCAGTGCTCGGTGGTCACATGCGCCTTTCATATCAAGTGGAGGCTCATTCAATTAGCATAGATTACATGTTAGTTAAAGCCTCCTTAACCACAATCAAAGTGTTCCAAAGGGAGGAATGATGAGGACACCATTCAGTATGATATTGATGGAACGGAGAATCTATGCGCGAGGTGTGTTTCAACACAAAATACTCTGCGCATAGATACAGCAAGCAAGTAGTATCTCCCCAAAGGGCAGATTTGCTCAATTACACAAT
This sequence comes from Platorchestia sp. MABIK, assembly GCA_014220935.1. Classification (NCBI taxonomy): domain Eukaryota; kingdom Metazoa; phylum Arthropoda; class Malacostraca; order Amphipoda; family Talitridae; genus Platorchestia; species Platorchestia sp. MABIK. The sequence goes on along the minus strand of JACJUY010001355.1, from coordinate 18,215 downwards.
CGACAAAAAACAGGCTAAAAGACTACATGTGTTCTTGATGGGTTCCTCAATTTCCATAAAACAACAAAAACATGGATGCCACACAAAAATGTACACTATTTATACATGCGTGAATTTCATTTACCAAACGAGAGAAAGCTGTTAACACCAAGTACAAGTAATAGAAATTGCGAGACTGTTATCTTGAAAACTATAGTAAGTACGAACTTTGCTTGTAATTTTTTAATGAAAATAATACCTCGCTAAAACAAAGGAATCATACTTTCAAACATATTGGAAGTATGATTCACGTCCCAGGATTTTTAAATACGGGCAAATTTTGATCACCAAAGTTATTTTATTTACGGACGAACACACACAACTAGTCGGCAGCGTTTGCTTTGATATTTGCGTCCTCATGGGCTAATGTCTACACCCTAGGGGGAACATTGCCGAAGGTTTGGAGTAGGGTTGCCACATCAGCCTTTTTCTGTTAAAAATCCTCATTTTTGTTTAAAATTTATTTTAACAAATCATTTGTTAATTATGTTAAAAAATATCAATCTTGCTCATCCACTCATCTCAATACCAATGGGAAAGAGTAATAAGGTTGTGTTCAAAGTCTATTTATTGAGTAAATTCATTTATTTTTGCATAAACTATACTTATCAGATACTGTAACGTTAGGTGACATCAAGTCCATCTCTTCTATAGTTGCCAGGTAGTAGATAAGAATTATGTAAATGTATGTAGTTTAAGCTTAAAATTAAACATGACGTAGAACAGTCGAATTAACGAATCATTAACTTTCATAATCGTTTACAATCATTTGCAACAATATGGAAAACACAGGTGTCCAATAAAAAAGTGAAGTAGACTACGAACATAAGGGACTTGGTTAACATGAACAGCGCACTGACCAACATGAACCAACTCACTGAGTTACAATGCAAGGCATGTCCCATAGCTGCTCTCAACACATGTCAGTCACAAGGATTTCCGGTCAGATGCGATGAAGAGACAACTTCCCCCAACGCGAATACATCTAAAATGCTTCACACATTTTTTAGTTATAATTATTATTCATTCTCTTTGGTTCCGTCATTGTAAAACGAATATTTTACCTCACATTTTTAAAACAAATAAAGGAGATTTCTACAGCATTTAAAACCAATCCTACCAGAACATAAAATGCTCAACGGTAATGAAACCGTCTTTTTAATTAATGGTCAATTTATGACTGGGCTTTACAGCATCTGTAGAGGACTGTTCAATTCGTCCGACTCAATACAGCCTCATAAAGCGAAGCTCAAGCACTAACAGCTTGAGCGGTCAGCATTGGAAAACAGCGGTCAGCAAATTGTCAGGGAGCACATGAGAGGGGTTCTGTGCTCTGCTAGCACAAGCGCCAAGTATTTGCGAGAGTATCCTTACTAAATTTGTTATTATGCTCAGAGTTGGAGCTCAGGTTGGGCTGAGCAGAGGAACTCGGTCATGTTCATACCACCACGCAGCACGCGGCCGCCGAGTTTCAGCGTTTCTGTCAGCAATGCTCATCTGCACTCGCAAATGAAAACAAAAACTTTAAGCAAAGCTTTCGTAGCCGGCTTAATTCAGTAACGTTGCACGAGCCTATTCCAGTTTAATAAAGCATCAAAGAGTAACAATTAATAGCCTGAATCAAAGTAATGCTAACCCTCAAAATCCTTTAGCCTTTTTTTCTTCACAAAATTTTTCTATCAAACGAATTCTAAAAACGTAAAAAGGCGAAAAGCGTGAAAAGCGCACATGCTACCGAATATTCACGCATGTGAAGCCAAATTCTCACGTGTGTTTTGCATGGTTTTTGAAATGCTTTTCCACGGTAGGTCAGGATTTGAGAACAAATACAACGGCACACTGCGTCATCTGTCCCAACCAACAATACTGACAATTGTTCCAAGCCCCGCAGAAAAATAAGTTTCAAACGAAATGAACATAAAAGGATTCAATTTTTTTCTCCGTTGTTTTAAAAAGTCAAATGAAAATATCTTGATTGGAAAATAAAAATAAAAAATAAACGCTTAAACCGACTGCAAAAGTAGTGAGAAGTAACATACAATGACACTTTTTTAACTTTTGAATTCTATAAAATTATCCGAGTTCTTCACGTATTAAAATACGAAGGAAATTACTTAACATATTGTTGAAACGCTGTTAAGCGTTAAAATTCCATATCTGTTAGACAATAAAAAGCGACGTTTCGATGTAACAAACATCATCCTCAAGTTGAAAATATACAAAAAAAATTAGTCACAATGATAAAAATGCAGATCTAATCCTTAAGCAACGTCAGACACGATTCAAATATTGAAAACCCCAGTAAAAAAATGGCCAGAGAGACCAAATTTGTACCACAGGAATGCAATTACGAGACTGTGTAACAGTGTTGCACGACAGTGGACGTTAATGGCACAAGAGATAGGGGAGTAACGAACGATCGAGCGGTTGCTTCAAACTTCTAAGCTGCAGTCCTATTGAATAATTTTAGAGCAAAAGAAATAACAAATTACTCTGTTCATTTTCAGTCTGAGGATAATGTTTGCTACATCGAAACGTCGCATTTCATACACTGACAGAGATACAGAATTTTAACGATTGAGTGTTTCAGTAAAATGTCAAGTAATTTCCTTCGTATTTTAACAAATAATGTATTGCTTATAAAATTGCGATATTTTCAAGAAGAATGCGTTAATTTAACACAAGTATTTCCATGTACACATTTAACGGCACTCACTCGTTTAGATCGTGAGCGACGTTAAACATTTCTTCACGCTAACAAGAATATCTTCTCAAAATAACCCTCATCGAAAACTGCATGCGGAAAACGGCACGTCTTTTTATGCCTTGGAAAACTTCAGACAATAACGCAGGGCAAAGCGAAGGCAGTGTCAGACCGGCACACATCGCTGCATATCCTCGGTTCAATAAAACAAAGATTGGACGCAAGTGATGCAGCATCGAAAGATCTCGCTATTTTATGACAGGCTGACAAGACTTGACTATCATGCAGCCAATGACAGACGGCCAAAGGCGGTCTTGCAGCGCAGCGGCGGCAGATAAGGGAACCAACTACTGCACTTATCTGCGCCGCAGGCAACGAAACTAAACCGCACCAGGGCAACATTCATTGTCTCAACAGATGACGGTCGCACATCGACGCAAGTGAACTAATAGCAGTAAGAATATTAACTAATGCATACAAAAAATATCTCTGTTTATTTTCGTAGATTTCTTACAACTTTACTTAGACTGTGAAATGTATTATCTTGTACAAAAACTGGAACGTTCTGAAAACTGGAAAATTTGTGGAATTATTTGGTGAAGCTTGGAACTAAGGAAGTAAAGCGACAAGTAGAGCAGCCACCACTCAGTGTGCCATACACACGAAGTTGTGCGACAGCATAAAGCGTCCAAATAAGTAAACATTAGCAAATAGTCAGTGACCATCGACCTGTTTGCTATTTTTAAAATTGCTAACTACAATTAACTTTAAAGTTGAATTGCACATTGATATTCAATTTAAGCCATCGAAAGAAACGTATTAAACAAGGCCAAATAACCAAAACTTTAACATAATTTAGAGCAAGGCCCGGGAAGAACAGCAATCTAACCTGATTTCCGGATAATAGACTTCAACCATACCAGAATAAAACCCTAATAATTACGTTAGCTAGTGATTATAAGAAGTCTTCACTCGCCGACTTAACCACTGATTATTATTCCTTCAATTGGGAGAGCGGGTTGACAAACCGCATGCCAAAACGGTGTATCTACAAAGCCAGTGAATATCTCAAAGAGACGAGGAATGGAAGAATGAAGCCGACATCAAATACAGGCAATACTTCTGCCAAAGGATTGCTGGCCAATGGTATGCGAGTAGAGCTTTTGGAAACATAAGGAGAGGACTTACCACAGCCTTATTTAAACACACCGCGCTGAACGTCAAAGCTGGACTCCAGCCATATCGCTAAATATCAACCACTGAGGTATTATGTATGCCTAATTCCTTAACGTAAAGCACGAAGGCATTTTGCGTGCTCCAAAGATACTCTGATGGACAACATGAGGGTACACGCGAGAAACCTCACGATGCACTGGTATGTTCATTGATCATTGCCAGACCTGTTCTTCGCTGTCACTTTTGCGCATATTGCTGGCCGGTTCACAAGCCAATGAAAAACTGAGTGGTAAAGGTCAAACTAATTTTAGCTAATATTAGCAATTTGATTACATTATTCTACACCACAGTTACCATAAAGGTTCATTCTTGAGACGCTAAACGTGGTGTGACCCACCTGTGGTCACTGAGAGAGTCCAATAACGCATGATCAACCAGTGGCCACATCGGCATTTTTGTACGTACTTCATCAAAATCAAAGGAAGGCATGTTCCATATTATTTTTTGCTCCATATCAAATTGAATAATGAAATGAAGTTAAATTCGTTCAACTTGGGTTAAACCCCGACCTTCAGCTTAATCCGCCATAGTTAAGATGTTGAGATGAAGTTAAAGAACTGTAATGAAGCTTGCTAAACTTGAGCAAGTATTCTAGTATTCTTGTTAGGTACACGAACAACTTAGCTAAATGGAATCCAAAAAATGTTCTTTCGAATAACGAGCCAGAAATTGTCATGAGAAAGGAACAATTCCTATGACTCACAAACGCATAGAATAAAAGAGTTGCTCAAACATTTGTTGCATATTTTGAGTTATTTGTTAAAGGCAACTAGGAAATGGGAATTGCGCAGCGTCTCTGCAACGATGTTGTGGTGCTCGCTCAAACCCGGACGTCGGTGGCAGCGACAAGTCAGGAAAACAATCGAGATATCGAGCACGGGCACCGGCTTTCTCGACGGTAAATACTCAACACAAGGCTACGTAAAAATACGAAGCAAAATATATATATTTATATACCCAGGGACACCCAGCGTAAGGGACACCCAGCGTAAGGGACACCCAGCGTAAGGGACACCCAGCGTAAGGGACACCCAGTGTAAGGGACACCCAGTGTAAGGGACACCCAGTGTAAGGGACATCCAGTGTAAGGGACACCCAGTGTAAGGGACATCCAGTGTAAGGGACACCCAGTGTAGGGGACACCCAGTG
>JACJUY010001355.1:0-13036 GCA_014220935.1 Platorchestia sp. MABIK | reverse complement strand
CAGTGTAAGGGACACCAAGAGTAAGGGACACCCAGTGTAAGGGACACCCAGTGTAAGGGACACCCAGTGTAAGGGACACCCAGTGTAGGGGACACCCAGTGTAGGGGACACCCATAGTAGGGGACACCCAGAGTAGGGGTGTATAAAGAAGGATAGACAGAAATATGCGGGTACCTCTTTCGTAATCCAGAGTCTTCGCAACGCCACCAACTATTCAATCAATTTCGCTCAAGGAAATTGTGAAACGAGCAATAAAAATTTACCAACAGTTATTAGATTCTATACAGAGCATCCAATTTCATGGAGTAGACTTGAATTTTTACAGGTAGTCAATCTTTCAATTGAATTTCTCGGAATCGTGAGGCGAATCGTAGGGCGCATCGCAAATCCCAAGATTTGCAGTGCAATTTCAACATCGGAATTGCATGCGCTTTTTATACCTTATGCAAGGCAGTGATGAGCATTTCACAATTTTTGCTTCCATGTAATGCGCTTTTTTAGTGGACACACCTAAAATGAGAACTTACCTTCTTGTCCAATTAGCGGGGGTGAAACGGAATCGTCACTCAATAACCAATTATTTTCCAGACATTCGAACGAGGATAATGCCCAACTAGTTGTCAGACTCATGAAAACTTTCTTCCAGCAAAAAATTTTTGCTCACATGCCTCCATAGCACATCTCTAAGAAATACCTATCTTGATTCTTCATTCCTACCAGTAGAAAAAATGAGAAACAAAACGATAATGACCATTTAAAAGCTCCAATTTTCCCGCAGTTAATGTTCCTGCAAACGTAATTCAAGAAGCCAAAGAACACCTGACACTACACATTTACCGACAGCAAATACTTTCACGCAGAAGATTCGATTTTTTAGAGCAGCTCGTAGCAATAAAGTAGCGGTGGAGTCGTAGGGCCCACCGATGTGTTCGCCGCTATTGTTTAGGAGGAGCTTTTCTGGCTCTCACTTAATCCACGTGAGCGATGAACGGGCACGTCCGTGGCACAGTGCAAGTAGCGTTCACAGCCTCTTCCCGCAACGGGGGAGCTGGGCACTTCACGAGTGCCAGTAGAGAACAGCCTGCACTTGCTACTGGTACGGAGACACTCGTACCACGAGCTTCACACCTTGTGGCGTCTCCAAATTCCTTTAATGGCTCGTTGTGCCCTGCCTCCACATCCACAGCTAGCGAAGCTTATGAATATTACACCTTAGGAACAAAACAAGTGTGCAGCAGTTTCACAAGAGGCATACGCCTCTGACTAACTACTACTGACCCAACATGTGTAGCTGCCGTGATCTTCACAGCACCGCATATTACAAGCAATTTAAATTCTATTCTGCACATCCCGTTGAGAACTATTGGTGCTAAGTCTGAATAATTGCGTCTCTAAATTGCCCTCTCTCCCATAGCTCTCTTAAAGAATACTTAGTTTTTATTAATCACTTCACACTCGCGCACAAAATCTTCCATTCCACAAAAACACGATCCTGTAATTTATTCATTACGCACTCACCTACTCCTAATCATATACATATCATCAATCAAACATCAAGGAATTTTGTAGTGAACAACTATTCAAAGCCTTTGACCTATCCACTACATTCAGACAAACATTTCTCCTCACCATACTCTGAGCGTAAGTATCTTTCTTAAGTAGCTCTCTCAAGTTCTTAGCAATATTTCCTGTTAATCTCTTTGTCCACCTCTTTCTGCGATGCCTTTATCCTCAGCAGCTCACGACCGTCGCCTGTCAACGCACCTGAAAGAAGAAAAATAAATCAGAAAAAATCCAGACTTCCCTGCCATCAGCAATACTCTGACAAAGACAATATCATCTCGCTAAGATACAGTTCAACATAACTGCACTCAAATTTGCTAGACCACTACTTTGTAAATATGTTTTAGATGCGGTCAACGCATAGCCTCACACTCATGAGGCATGAATCGCGTTTGTGTCACAGCACAAGCTAAATTTATATAGAGAGAGTTTAGTTTAGTCGTTTGTTTCAGCCTCCCTACCCGCAGCAACAAATGCGATCCAAAGAGAGGAAGGAGGAAGGCACCATTTAGTATGGAGTTAAGGAAACGCGGAATCTACGCAGAAAGGGCATAGAAACAGTAAGTTGGGAACAAAGATTATGAAACAAGATCAAAGTTGAAGAAGGAAGTAGTAGGTGTTGAAAAACAGGACAGCAGTGAACCGAAAAAAGGGTGGTCCGTAACAAAACAAAATCCTATTCTACTGCAACAAAAGGAAAGCCTACCTAACCTTTAGCTCGGGCCCTCAATTTATATAGAGAACAAAATTTTGACTGTAGTAAGCCTTATGAGCAGTCTAAATGCTGTTCGTACAGCTCAGAATTGCAATTTGATCATAAAATTTATACCATTTTAAAACATTTTTTAAAAAATTCAATTTTACTTAATTGATTAAGAAAAGTCACAATGTCCCCAATGAAAAGTCCTCAAGTTAGAGAAGTGGACAAAAATGCAAAGGAAACTAAACGCTATTCAACAAAGATTAGATTAGATGATATGTTAGTTTAAGCCTCCCTAACCGCTACAAAAAAAAAAGCGTATCGAAGAGAGGAAGGAGGAAAGCACCATTTAGTATGGAGATAAAGGAATTATTATTATTATATAAGAAATTTTTAGCCTCCCTTAACCACAACAAAGATGTTCCAAGAGAGGAAAGAGGAAAGCACCATTTAGAATGGAGTTGAGGGAACGCGGAATCTATGCACAAGGTGCACAGAAACAGTAAGCAAAGAAAGAAGTTCATGAAACAAGAAAAAGTTGAAGAAGAAAGTAGTAGGAGCTGAAAAACAGGACAGCAGTGAACCGAAAAAAAATTGTCCGTAACAGAACAAAAACCTATTTTATTTCAACAAAAAGGAAGCCTACCTAACTCTAAGCTCGGGCCCTCACATAGTCCCCCTGGGAGTGCTAATTCCCGGAGATAAGGGAATGCGGAATCTATGCAGAATGGCCATAGAGGCAGTAAGTTAAGAAAGAAGTTCATGAAATAAGATAAGATTTGAAGAAGAAAGTAGTAGGTGCTGAAAAACAGGACAGCAGTGAACCAAAAAAGGTGGTCCTTAACATAGCCAAAAAAAAAAACATTTCACTTCAACAAAAAGAAGGCCTACCTAACTCTCGGCTGGGGCCCTCACACATTTTCCACCTGGGAGTGATAATTCCCATAGATACAATAGTTGTATCCCCCTGAGAGGCCCTAACCGCTATAAAAAAAGCATTTCGAAGAGAGGAAGGAGGAAGGCCCCATTTTGTTTGAACTTGAGAAAACGCGGAATCAATCTATGCACAAGGTACATATATATATATAGCAAGTAGAGAAAGAAGTTTATGAAACAAGATGAAAGTTGAAGAAGAAATTAGTAGGTGCTGAAAAACAGGACAGCAGTGAACCGAAAAAAGATGGCCCTTAGCAAACAAAAAACAAATTTTGTTTCAACAAAAAGAAGGCCTACTTAACTCTCGGCACGGGGCCTCACACATTTTCTCCCTGGAAGTGCTAATCCTCATAGACGTAATAATTGCATCCCCCTGAGGGGAGTTAAATGCCAGAATACCATACCGACACCTCACAACTGTACATATTTGAGGAAAACGTGACAAAGACTGAACGATATATTCACGAAATGATCTATCAAAACACAAACATTTTATTAGAGAGATGAGTGCCAAAATGAGAGCGAATAACACAGGAGTCTCGCAAACACGCACTTCATACCGGAGGATTGTGAGAGTGTAGTGCTCCCAGCAACACACTAAGACAGAAGCCAGAGAGGCGAGACGTTGAGAAGCTGCTTTAAATGCGGCGCACCAGCGCGCCTGAGCGGCTCTACAAAATTCGGGCGGTTCCGCAAATTGAGGATCATCCAACCTACCCAAGATGGCGTTGTAATGAATTGGTCGTCCAATGTAGACATGAAAATAAAACCGGTATTAAGTCGGGAAAATTGCACCAACACAGCGATTGAAAGAGTGAGAACTTGCTGTTTTAGTTAATTGCGAAACACAATGGCTACAGTACATCAAATTTTGCTTGGATTGAAACCGTAAAACTTGACAAACATTATCGACGTTGCATGGTAGAACACAGACTAAATGCGGTTTCTTATACTAAATTAGCAAGGGATAACCGGCAGAGTTTGCACCTGAAAAGCATTGGCGCTTCATGTAATTTTTTTCTGCGCATCATTACACAGCATGCGATTATTCCGACACTCTGCTGAGTCATAAAGTCCTATTACAGACCAAATACATTGTGCACAAAATAAGTACCACATCAAATCCACTTTTCCCATCAACCTCCCACAGGAGAATAAACAACAATTGTATCTCAGGGAATTAGCACTCTCCGGAGAAAATGTGACGTCCCGAGCTGAAAGTTAGGTACGCCTTTTCTGTTGATATGGAGTTGTTTTTGATTTTGGTTTAGGACCATTTTTCTTCGGTTCACTGCAGTCCTGGTTTCCAGCAACTTCAACTCCATAACCTTCCTTCTCAACTACCGTTTCTAAGCGCAGGGGATCTTGTGTAGGAATACACCTTGTGCATGGATTATGCATTCCCATAACTCCAATTAAATGGTTCTTTCTTTTTTCTTCTCTTCGGAACACCTATGTTGTAGTGAGGGAGGCTTAAACTAACTTATCTAATTTAATCTAATCTAATTCCATAAGAGCCAGGTTTACGCGAGTTGAGCGAACAATTATTCAAAACATGTTCCACCACAACGAAAAACGTATTTGAAAAATTTAAACGGTTTGTAGTGAAGTAAAATTTATTAACTAGGACGGCATACCAATACGAAAAAATTAACTGAGGGGAAAAGCTCCCCAATCACCCACAGTTCATCTCTACAAATTAATCGGGTTTGTGAGGTATCCAACCGACACTAAGTAAAATTTTTACTCTGATCAGTATTAAATCTCCCGGATGTCGCGTTATGCCTCTGATGTCTCGCTATGCCTCAGTAAGACTAATGAATATTGAATTTCGGGTACATAAGTGTCCAAAATTTAGCCACACATCTTTACAATTATATTTTTCGTGTGGTACGTAATAGAAAATTAGCTAAAATACCACTCGTCTCAAGCGTAGCATGCAGTATCACCGCTACAGCTGTTGCTACGGGATAAGACAGGTTTGATTAAAAGTCACTTTCATGTAAATTGCCGTAGATGTATCCGACACAAAGCATGGTGCGTCAATGAGTGAACTCATTAGTACGGATTAATTGAAAAAGATTTATTCAGTAGCCCGCTGTCACTGCAAGTTTGTTAGACCATTGAAAATAGGAAGTTATAGTAAATGCATTCTGAGCCAGATAAAAAAATTCTGGGAATGATGAAATGTGGGGGCATAAGTAACAATAAAAACTTGTCAACGTAATATATAGTCCGACCACCAATAAAAAATGTTAGAGTAATTAAAACCGACTACAACATTCCACGTAGTACTTTCGTTTGATAATGAGGAAATCGTGTGGCAAATCAGCAAAAGCATGAACAGTTTCTGTAGGTCGACGCGAATGAACACCATGAACTGCTTCTGGAAAATTTACTCGTAGAATATCTGCATTCAGAAACTGATTCGAAGGGCTCGATAAGCGCCAGCCAAACACATAAGAATGGGAAATTCGCCGACTGAACCAAAAAGTTGTTCCATTAGAAGAGCGCCAGGCGGGGGTGTCAAGAGCGAAACAAAGAAAGCAAGCGATTGTATGACCAAGGTCGACTGAACAAGATTAACGAGCTTATGTGAGAAGAATAGAGCCCCGGTTTCCTGCCCTCAGACATTCGCTCTACGTACAAAACGGGGAAAAATGATTAACCTCCGTGAAATAAAAAAAAAGAGTTCGTGTTTTACTCCGTCAAATACTTGCGTGTTACATTAAATGAATATAGACTACGCTCAAGAAGCCGCAAATGTGTAACTAAATGCCTGCCAGTTGTTCGCACTCGTAAAAACGTACGCGTGTGTTGTCTGTACTGGATTCAGCGGCGTTGACGGCAGACCAGCACACGCACGCACCAACAATGCAGCTCGCGTGACGGCAGCAACATTCACAGTAGTTGAGATTCCGGCTATTGCAGGTAGTTACAGCAGTCGGTAACGCGCAACGTGACAGCCACTCTCATGCCCGCTGCCTGGGCACGGCCGCTCGGCGCGCACACTGCTTCAAAGGAAAAACAATTATTTGCAGCCTTTGATGTCGTGGCCACAGATGAGTCTGTTACTCTTCGGGCCCAAAATATTGTCATGCGCGTCAATTTACACAGTGTTGCAATGCTGACATTCTGGTTTTATGTCCGCGGTCGGGCTACTTCCAACAACACACTGAGGAATTTCTGCTACGTGCGATGCGCCCATACCGAGGCAATGGACATGTTCATGACGGCTGCGCAAATGTGTAACGATAAAATTATTACAAGTGTTATACGTGATTGATAATAAAAGAAATGAACAATGAGTTATGAATATTTCTACATCCGCAAGAATCCGATACCAATATCTACATAATGATTTTGAAAAATTCAATGGTTCGTTAGTTGATCATATGTGGACAAAGCTTATAGGAATAAAAATGAAAGAGCAAGACAAGCTACTTCTAACGGATATCTACTCATCTGAATAAAACCTAACCGCAATAGTGAAAAGATAACCATATTTACCATATAGAGTTCCGAGTGTTTTCTCAACTCTCAAATGTGTATTTTAAGGTTGCAAAACAATTCTAACATAGATGGCCTGTGAAAAAACGCTTGTGATTTGGTTTTATTTAAATCAATAGAGAAATGTATCAAGTAGCTTGTGTTGTTCCTACATTTTTACAACGACTGCTTCGGCTCCCTGACGATTTTTATTCTTTGTACACTTATAGTATTAGTATTATCATTTTTCACAAATAATAATCATGTTTATTTAATCATTATTCCGTATTGAGAATACATTATCCTTAGGCCAGACGCTGGGGTACACAACACCCAGAAAACATATTAGAGTAAAGATAATAGAGACGAAGTCTGTATGTTTTCAGCACATGATAATGAGCAGCAGCAGAGGTTAGCAGGGTCGATGCAAAGCGGCCCAGTACGATATGCTCCAATTAACCAGACTCGGCTGTAAACTGACATTTTATGAGAAATGATCAGGGATAAAGCATTCTTGGTTCGCTACACCGGAATGAAAAGCAAGCACCACGGGGCACTGGATAAAGTGGACGAGAACATGAGTAGGACCCAGGAATAAAAGGGCATCTTGCGGTGACTGTGAAGAAGCGCTGGTAATCAATAGAGGCACTCTAGCACGACGCAACCATGCAGCCCCACACACCCTGGCACAAATAACTTGCTGGCTCCCACTCAATCGATGGCCCAATGACTGCGGCTCTAGAACACATTACAACAGCGGTTCTTATCCTTTCCCGTCACACGAGCCCTTGAAAAACGCTTGGGCAGTACAATGATCTTAAAGCTCAAGCTTTGAACCCACCGTGCGACGACGAGAAGAATCCCAGTAATAATGGCTCAAAACTGTTTGAGGTACTCCTACGAGACGGTAAAGAGTGTAAATGCCGACAGAAGCTACCACTCCCAACATAGGAACTAGCGATCCCTTAGTAACAACTGCTTAAAACTATCAGACTCGAACTTTAAGTCCCTGTCAAGCTAGAATTAACAGTTGCACATTGATTTATTAGAAAAAAATTTTACATTTTGATCGTTTGACTACTCATGATCATACCTTGCAATACAAGTGCGCATCGCGTCGATCATCAGCAGAGAAAAAGTCCATTACGCTCTCAGAACAAGTCACATTTCCTTAATTTAATGCGTTTTTCCGCCACGTTTTTTAATTTTGACGCAGCGTTGGCAACTTTTTCTCGCCGATAGAGATGCACGTACGAGGATGCATAAGCGAGGCAATGCAGAGCATGTGACGAGAGCAAGAGTGGGAGATGAGCAACGACAGCAACACGCACTGATTGCAGGGAGCACCAATTAGCTCGCCTCAAGAGGGCAAGCAATGGGCTCTCCTCTGATCAGGTGGTGACGGTGCACGCCGCTCGCGCATGGAGCACTCACTAAGGGATGCATTTGCAAGCTGTACCGCAACGACAACGTCGTTGTGGTACAATTGGAAGCGTAAGTTCTCCCACGTCGATGTTCAGCGCTGAACGTAAGGACCAAATTGGCTGCTATAGAAGTTGGCAACAAAAGACATCGTGTTATCAAACGGTGTTGCGATCGTTCGTGCTTCGGATATAGTACATCCTCATGTTGCACGCACGTCAGAGATTGATGCAAGAGATGAACACACCCCCACTTCCCCTCGCTGCAGCGAGCCAAGCAGCATATTGGCGGCCACAGAGTATAGGGAGAGTGCAAGCTGAGCTGCGGGCGCGCCACTTAATTGCTGCGCCGCAGCCAACACGTCATTACGCTCTACGATAAGTCCATCAGGGTCTCTGTTATTGCGCCAAATACCTCTATTACCGCCCGTGATTTCACTCTCGGTTTGAAATAAAAAATTTGAAAATACACTGGAAAAACATCGCAAAACGTGGCCTAGTCAAGTCGAATGCTGATTTGATTTACGCACCAGATATTCACCGGAAAATACAGTCTGTGTTGATTCATTGAATTTCGTTTGTGAAATTTTAGATAAATTCTACGGTCACCACAGTAGATTAATTGATAAAGGTAAAATACTCAGAGACTTCAAGATCACCGAAGAAGAATAAAAAATAATCGGTCAAAATAATACAGAAACAAACATGTTAAACAAGACCCATCAACTACCTTAAGTTTCGATTTATGAGAATCAGAAAATCTCTTATTGACGTCCACTGGAACCATCGATCATACCGAAACGACCAAACGCACGGGCTTCAAAATTTTCCAATGGGAATAATGTCCTAACTTTGAGCCTCTAACACGAACACCAACTCTTAAGTTTTGAACGGGCTTTTCTCGTAGATTATTCGAAATCTATGAGACTGATTCAGTTTCGACTGATTTAGTGTCGGTGATTAACAGAGAGACGAGTGAAGTACAGTACATTTATACACCAATTAACACGCACCTTGATCGTCATATGCCCCGAGCCTTGAATGATGTTCGGACTTGACTGTCGGATTTACTGAGTGCATTTGTTGGAATGATGAGCCCCATCACTAAGAACAGCAGTTTTAGCACCAAAGCTGTACGAGCGGCTTGAGCAACACAAGTCGGTCATCACCATCTCTGATGAAAAGTGTTCGTTTTAATAACTCAAACAAATGGAATTCAGTTCAATAACGTCATTTCCATGAATCATAGACAAAGTTAGGTTCTAACGGATGCTGTGAGCGGTACACGTCTTTTTGCGTTTCCATGCTCAAAATACGTTGAAAATGTCCAAACAACAGCGAATACTTGAAAATTATCAATTGTCTCTATGCAATCAAACACTCTGACGCATCTTTTTAAGGCGGGCTAGAATTCCATGCTCAAGATTCCGATCAAGATAAAACATTCAAAGCAATAACACAGGCTAATAAATAAACACGAATGTTTCGTTTACATCATGAATCAAATGGTACTGATTTACGGGGAGACAAATAAAGGAAGAAATTTTACATTAGTTCTAGTACCTGAGATATACAAAACGTGAAAGTATTTCGTATCGACGTACTGAATGGAAAAAATGCATTTTAATCAGAGTGCCAATACATTAAAACTTGCACAACTCTTCCTAAAATGATTTGAACATTTCTTGCTCTGATTTGGAGCACAGGTACTTCAGAGAACATATATGAATCAGCATATTGAAATAAAACAGAACAAAATTAACTAACCAACTAAGAAACGAACTAAGAAGCGTTTCACTCAAAATTACTCGGTCAAAATTGACGTCTTGATAGTACATTACTTTAAAATTAAATTTGAGGCTCTTAATTAAAAATTTTCATAAAGCATCCAAACACTTCCATAAGCACATGTAACGTAAACAAACTACAATCGGTAANCTAATAAATAAACACGAATGTTTCGTTTACATCATGAATCAAATGGTACTGATTTACGGGGAGACAAATAAAGCGAAGAAATTTTACATTAGTTCTAGTACCTGAGATATAAAAAACGTGAAAGTATTTCGTATCGACGTACTGAATGGAAATAATGCATTTTAATCAGAGTGCCAATACATTAAAACTTGCACAACTCTTCCTAAAATGATTTGAACTTTTCTTGCTCTGATTTGGAGCACAGAGAACACATGTGAATCAGCATATTGAAATAAAACAGAACAAAATTAACTAACCAACTTAGAAACGAACTAAGAAGCGTTTCACTCAAAATTACTCGGTCAAAATTTGATGTCTTGATAATACATTACTTTAAAATTAAATTTGAGGCTCTTAATTGAAAATTTTCATAAAGCATCCAAACACTTCCATAAGCACATGTAACGTAAACAAACTACAATCGGTAAGAACGTGCAACGTTTTGTTGAATGGGGGAACTCAAATCCCTTTAACTCAAAGAAAATCCGAAGCCATTCGAAAGCAAACAGTTGGATTTTGTAATGAAAGATTAGCCCATAGACAAATTGCTTAGCGTGTTGAGGTTCCACACTCAACTGATGGTGCAATAATTCGGAAGCATTGAGAGGCTGAGGACAATCTACCGAGAGTCAGAGCTCCTCGTAAGATCACGGGCCGCTCTCGACGCTCTAGCTGCAAAAGGTGACGAATGAGCCCATGACAACCCGTACAAACCTACAGAAAGGCCAGGAGTTATGAGTTCACGTAACTCGAAAAACTATTACTAGAGAATGGAATCGAAATTGTCCACATACCTTCACTCTACGCAGAACTCTTTTTCTTACAGCAAAACTAATGAAAACCCTTAAACGTTTGCCACAGACCACCTTAACTAAGAATTCGAGTTTTGGGTAAAAGTTCTACGATGAGTACAAAATTGAATTTTTCGTATGAAACGAAGCTTGCCTTGTTTTGAGGAAAACAGTGATTGCCGATGATCCCAAGAATACCATCCTTACCATCAAGAATGGTGCTGGTAGGTAACATCACGGTGTGGGTGCTATTTTCCTGTCGGTAGGGTAACTCCACATCACTGATAGAAAAATATGTGCATTTGCACCATCAAGAATAGAAAAATATGTGCATTTGCACCATCAGAAGCTGCTTCTGAACACAAGAAAATTTTATAGCCAATGTAAGTGGCCCTTTCAGCAAGACAATGACCTCAAACATACGAAGAATGGTTCGCAAATAAGAAAATGTGTCCTCCCGTGGCCTAGCCAATCGCCAGATCTTAGCCCCATTGAAAATTTGTGTAAATATTCAGAAGTGGGCTAAGAATATTCAGAAATATTCAGAAGTGAGTAGATTCCCCAACAACGAAATAATTACATGAAAATTGTTTATAGTTGATTATAGATTTACAAGAAAATATAGGAAACTAACGATTGTTGACATTTTTTTCATCCTACATCTTCTTCACATCAAATTAATCCAAGTCAAGTTCAAATTAACCCAAGTCAAGTTCAAATTAATCCAAGTCAAGTTCAAATTAATCTGAGTCAAGTTCAAATTAATCAGAGTCAAGTTCAAATTAATCCAACCCAAGTTGAGTTAAAAATTGACATTATCACTCGTTAGTTTGATCGTTTTTTGTGCTAAATATGTATCTATTTGATGTGATGAGTAATACAAACGTTTTACCTTTCAGCAAGGAATACATGAAATATCTGCAATATAAAAACAAGCTGTCGTAAAATGTGGTAAGTATCCAGCATCAGGAGGCAGAGCGTGATTCAGATGTTTGAGCTGAGTAACAGATAGAGGTCAATTATAAAAACTTTGAATTATACTACATGTTAAGGTTGTTTTCCAATCTACATTAATGGCAGGATGCATCCATTCGAATGTTAATGTTCAAAGGCAATTTTATGTTACACAGTGGTATCGAGGATTTATTTACACTCGCATAGAGATGGTAATATTATGTAGTTGCATGCATATATGATTTTATCTATGTGATAAAGTGGAATTTCACGCAAATAAATCTCAACATGAGTGTAAATAAATCCTCGATACTACTATGTGTATGTGTAACATAAAATGGCCTTTGAACACAAATATTTGAATGGATGCATATACTGCCATTAATGTAAAATTGTAAAACAACTTTAATGTGTAGTATAATTCGACGTTTTTATAATTGACCTCTATCAGTTACTCCGCTCAAAAATCTGAAACCCACTCTGCCTCCTGATGCTGGATGCTTACCACATCTTACGACAGCTTATTTTTATTTTGCAGAAATTTGATGTACTCCTTGCTGAAAGGTAAAACGTTTGTATTGCTCATCACATCCAATAGATACATATTTAACACAAAAAACGATCAAATTAACGAGTGATTATGTCAATTCTTAACTCAACTTGGATTGGATTAATTTGAACTTGAATCGGATTAATTTGAACTTGACTCAGATTAATTTGAACTTGACTTAGATTAATTTGAACTTGACTCGGATTAATTTGAAATGAAAAAGGTTGAGATATGTGATGGCTAGCTCCGATACCACAACTCATCAGCTGAATCAATGGCAAAAAATTTACAATGCCAACATGTCGAGTGAGTGGATGAAATTATCTCAATAAAAATCATCCTGATAATGTTATATTGCTTAAAACTCGTTTTGTACGAGGAAGATATACATTCTGAATTATTTTATGAAAAAATTATGTAAAGATTCATATAAATCTGTAATTAAAAGAAAATAATAGTGATTCGAGGAGAGTAAATAAAATGCATTTTCACTTGTAGGAGCGGGTTGTACCATGATGTATCTATTTAACTTCACTTAGCTTCAACTATCGTCGTTGAAAGAAACATCCTCTGAAAAAAACATCTTTCCGCGGTCAAATACGAGAACTGATGTCAGAATAAAAAATTAACAGAATGAGCGTCCAAACATAGCATT
>JACJUY010001354.1:93252-144234 GCA_014220935.1 Platorchestia sp. MABIK | reverse complement strand
ACAGAAAAATCCAAAGCCTTACACTTCACCACGTTGCCCGGTATCCAAATGCCCATACCCCTAAAAATCGCTACTCAAGATATCGAGTTTGTAGAGGAAATCAAATTTCTTGGACTTACCTGGGACGCAAAACTCTCATGGAAAAAACACATTGACGAAATTAGAGCCAAATGCAAGAAAGGATGTGCTATGCTCAAATTCAAATCTTCTCACGATTGGGGAGGGGACCAGCACATTCTCCTACACATGTACAAACTTTTAGTTCGGTCAATAATTGACTACGGATGCACTGTCTACGCATCAGCTTCCAACACCACCCTTAAGCTCCTGGATCCCGTCACCAACGACTGTCTACGTCTGGCAACCGGAGCCTTCAAGTCCACACCTGCCGCAAGCCTCCAAGTTCTAACTTGTGAAATGCCACTGAACCTGCGAAGGCAGTGGCTTTCCTTAAAATATCATTTTAAAATGAAAATCCACTTGGGCAACACAGCATTTAACTCTGTTATCCCACCAACTGACAGAAGATTGTTCACAAATAAGAAAGTTATGCCTTCATTTGCCATTCGCACACTCAATATCATAGAATCTCTAAACCTCGAACCCCATTCTATCAAACCCGCTTTCTCGTACCGGCTCCTGAACATTGACGTCCCAACATGGAATACGATCACCGTCGACATCAACATGGAACTAACAGCCCTAAAAAAGGAAACTACCCATCCAACAACATACATCCGAGAATACCGCCGACTAGAAAACGATAACTACCAAGCCTTCAGTGCAATCTTCACAGATGGCTCCAAAAGCAGCGACGGCGTAGGCGCGGCTGCATTCTGTAGCAGCAGTCAGAAACATATTTCACTTCCCCATACATCCACTATATTCACTGCAGAACTGTATGCTATTAATTTAGCACTGCAGATCGTTCGTGATAATCCTGAGGACCAATTAATTATTTTTTGCGATTCTCTGAGTGTGTTGCGAGTTCTCCTTGACAAGCGCACGGACGATCCTCATGCTCGCCTTCTTCAACATCAGATTCACGACCTTGCCAGAACCATAAAACTACCAAATTTTGCTGGAACCCCAGCCATGTGGGGATTCGAGGTAACGAGGCCGCCGATAGCTTAGCGAAAGCAGCCCCTCAGGGGGATACAACTGTTGTATCTATGGGAATTAGCGCTCCCAGGGGGACTATGTGAGGGCCCGAGCTAAGGGTTAGGTAGGCTTCCTTTTTGTTGAAATAAAATAAGTTTCTGTTCTGTTACGGACCATCTTTTTTCGGTTCACTGCTGTCCTGTTTTTTCAACACCTACTACTTTCTTCTTCAACTTTGATCTTGTTTCATAAACTTCTTTCTCATCTTACTGTTTCTATGCCCTTTCTGCATAGATTCCACGTTCCCTAAGCTCCATGCTAAATGGTGCGTTCCTCCTTCCTCTCTTTGGATCGCCTTTGTAGCGGATAGGGAGGCTTAAACTAACTAATAATCTAATCTTAGCGAAAGCAGCTGCACTTTGCCCACCCGAGCGAGTCCCAACTTACTTTTTATAGGGACTGGTTCTCGGTACTTGAGAAGAAGATCCACGACAAATGGAGGGAAGACTGGCCCCAGCGGAGGAGCCTCATGCACGAGGCTCAGCTGGAACCGGGATCATGGCCCAAAAGAAGACTTCCACGCCGAGTGGAAGTCATATTAAATCGCCTCAGAAGAGGCCACACCAATCTCACCCACAGCTACCGCATGAACAGTGAGGTAAAGGAGCCCCCACCTGGCTGCCCTCTGTGCCTAGGGGCGCGCCTCACGGTGCGCCACGTACTCATCGACTGCGCCGCGCTGCGCAATACGCGACGACAATGCTTCGATGTCTTCTCTGACAATAGCCGGCCACCTTCAGTAAGCAATATACTGGGTCACAATGCACCCGTACATCAGCTTTTTACCTTCCTTCAAAGAATAAATGCTTACGACATGATCTGATACGAGGAACTATTCAAACTCCTAAAATTACTATTCTTCACGAGTCAAAGCCATGCACCATCAAAATTTACCCGCTAATTGCCTTTCTTGTATGTTCAGTATGACGTATCATAATGCGTGAGCCTCTTGTTTCTTGCTGTAGTCTGCCTTAGTCATAATCTCAGATTTTCCCAGCCAGCGCTGGGGGGGGGNATTGCCAAAGCGACAGCTAAATAGTCTTGGACCGAAGCTGTCGTTAAATGATATTAATAATAATAATAAAATTGCTATCTACAATTGACTTTAAATTTGAGTCGAATATTGAACTTCAGTTTAACTAACTGCGGGCAAAGGGTTAGGTAAACTAAATTTCTGAAAAAACATTATATATGTACTGCAGTTGAAAATCCCGTTCTTGTTTGAGTTGCTGTGAAGCTAGTGTCCCTTGATAGAGCGACGTAAAGTACTTCAGAGTGTGGCACGGTCAGATCGCTACTTATTAGATTGTGGTTAGTCCGAAACACTTGAACATAGTCAATTTCCACTTTACACGAATTATTGTCAGTTTAAAATAAATTGATT
Organism: Platorchestia sp. MABIK; assembly: GCA_014220935.1. Taxonomy (NCBI): domain Eukaryota; kingdom Metazoa; phylum Arthropoda; class Malacostraca; order Amphipoda; family Talitridae; genus Platorchestia; species Platorchestia sp. MABIK. Next base: position 141,689 of record JACJUY010001354.1, on the reverse strand, counting down.
CAATGAAGCATTTTAACAAGTCTTGTACAAAGTAATTAGTGGTTGAATACTTTCATCGAATGCTAATGATAGCCTTCCTACAAGTGGTTGTAAAGGTTTGGAGATTTGAATTTCTAAATCAGATCGTAGGAGTCTAACAGGTGTAATAGGCTCATCCTTTTTGAGCTGCCATATCGATGCCCTCGTTTACAGCGGCCCAAACATGGTATGGGTTCCTGAAATTCGGTGTTTTTTTTAAATGACACGTCTGAGTGGTTTCCGAATAGCGTTTTTCCTCACTAGCTTCTACAAGGCGACTCATGACGAGGAGATAATTTCTAAGAATTCAGTCGACTGATTTTAGTAGACCAGGTATACCAGTGCTATTAATTCATCCCAAAATAACCTCTCGTCAACAATCGTTTCTTTGAGTTACCCAAATCGTGTTGAAGTTTCATAAAGACTGCATTTGACTGTTGGCTTCTAGCATCATGATAGGAAGCTATCAGCCAATGTTTCACCTAACGCTCAGTTTAACATAAAGATTCAAAATCTCACCAGAGAAGAAAATGAATTGAATGTAAATCAATGTTAAGTAATTTCCGTACACGCCACGAATCGATGGCTCGTCACCGAGTGCGTACTCTTTAGATGACGCACATATGTGGAATCCATGTCACGTCCGCCCGACGGAATCTAAATCTTATCAGATGAAAAAGGAAATCACGTAGGGTGTCCTAATAATTTCTCAGCGAAAAATTTTCCAATAAAACAAACCCTTTCATGTTATATCTTTATTTGAAGCAATATATGGGAAAAAATCACAACATAAATTATGTGATGAGCTATAGCTATAAAAATGACTAATCAAGTTCGCATCCTCAAATTCTTAGAGCTAAAAATAATGATTGCTTCTCAAATTTCCAAACTCAAACAAAACAACATTAAAAACTTCGGATAAGTGAGTAATTATATTTTTCACGCAAATTTAAAATCTATTTTCGAAGGAATTCCATTAATAGTAGTAGCTACTTTAAACTAAGATTAAAGTCTATGCAGGCCATCTATTATCTATTGTATGAAACACACACACATTGCAGACCTGCTATGAAGTATACAAGCTATGACTTTACACATGTCTAAGTGCACACACAAATGATCGGAGAAACTGGTGTCCGTCAGCACAGCTCGTCAGGTTATAGGTTCTTTTGTCTCGTCAGAACACGACACGCACCTTCTGGTTTTCAAGGATGTGTGAGGGATTTCGTGAAATAATATTGGTAGCACAGCAATCATAACTGTTCCATGATGTTAGAGACCCGGTATTCAACAGTGTTCGATTATAATGATAGCCCCAAATCCGTTACAATTTGACCATTTATTGACCTATGCTAACGAAACGCAAACGTTTCAGACCAGGAACCGGAACTTCCTCATGAACATTGCAACCAAAAAATAACCCACAAATATAAACAACAACAAACTAATGACTCCAAAAGCTATTTGGAATTTAACAGCGCGCGTTAATGAGAGCAGCTTTGATCTCTCGTATTCATTTCTACTCATTAAATATTTTAGATAATAGAACTAAGAAAAATCGAATTTTCTGGTATACAGAGTGAACATGATCATGCGATACATCGATGCCGCCTGAATGGTGCAGATAATTCTGATTAACACGAAAAGTAAAGTTGCGTACCATGTGTGGTATTTGAAAACTACAGATATTGCATACCAAAAGAAATCTACACTATTTACAGGCATACTATGTAATATGCAACTAATTACATAATTTATATAACTCAGAACTACTTAATAAAATAAGGCATTCAACTGACACTCTTCCTTTATTACACGAATGAAACATTCCGGTGGAAAATCGTACTGAAAAATTCTCGGCGCTGTATTTGCTAGGCAAGACACAATTCTCATTCAAATTGAAGATCTTAGGAAACACATAAAGTGAATGCAATGAAATTTGAGACATAACGTTATTTTATGAGTCTGAAGTGAACACTTCGTTAAGCGAAATTTCAATGTTCATCGAACACACCAATCAGTTGAACACGCATAACAAAAGGCACTTTTGTTTGCATAAAATTCAGTGTGCCATAGCATAGCGCAGTCCAGCGATGTTCCAACGCAGAATATGAAAATATCCGCCTAGATAAATCATCGAAAAGCTCATAAGTACTTTTTCACCGTTACGATCCCAACAGCAGTTATGCTCTCGAATCTCCCCGTGTGACATGCAGCTCTCCTGCAAAGACAAGAAAAAGATCGTCATTAGCATTGCACTAATTTAAGGTCAGATCTGACATTTTCAATTACTAATCGTAGTCGGCAACGCACGAGTACATTGATTTTATTGTAGCCTAACCAAAAAAAAGATGGGAGTAAAAACTTCAAATGAATAAATTTATCGAAAGATATATGAATCGAATGAAAAGCTTCGAACAAAAATTAAACAATAAATGCATTTGATGACGTGATGATGCAAGGACTTTCACAGTACTTAGCTACCGGACGACGGGTTTTTAATCTTGACTGAAATCAAAAACAAATCTTACTGGCATGAATAAAATAGAGCAATTTTCTGCTCGCAACATTTCCAGGGTACAATTAACGCAAAGTACATTAAAATAAGAACGGGATCAACCTAAAATAACTGAAAAACTCCATGAACACCACTGCCTAAATTTTGCCGAGACAGACGCAATTGTTTAATGAGACCAGTTACACAAGTGTCAGGGAGTTGTCACATTTTATCCCTCAATGACTTCAACTGCCCGAATGTAACCTTTACTTGTCTAATGCACTCTGTCTGGGGCTGTAAAAGAAACGCCTCTAAGAATGGCGCCGACAAACTGCCCCGCCGCGGAACGATTTCTCCTGAAATAATAAATAACATTCCACAGACACGTCCGCCCCCCCGAGTGGAAATTTCCTCGTACACATAACACGTGATTCATACAATTCTGTTTCATACAAATTCTGTTAGGTAAAGAGCCCGTGTGTGCTCTTCAGCCAGAGAGCAGGCACAACGTTTAGTTAGACTGGAGACGAGGTGGTGCGGTCCGTGCTCGTTGAGGCGAGAGTCTGTGAGCTGATATACAGTTAGGGTTATGGGGACGAACTCAATCTGTTCTGACCCCTAAGTGTGCTATCATTGCCTGAAGTCTTGTGCTGAAGCTAAAAGCTGTCTGTGATGCTACCTACGTCGTGCAAAGTTATCAGTTAAATCTGACTTTAAACATTTTTAACGTTCGTTGAATAAAGATCAATTTTAGCACAAATCTCCCTGTTATACTTATAATGAATTTTAAATATGAAAACTTTTAATGACACCTTGGTACGAGAGAAACTAAAGAAACAATTTTTAATGGTAGTTGCCATGGTCACTGGCTAGCAGGGCTTGGCTAGTGGCCACCTAACAGAAGAAAGAAAGCAGAGTCCGGTGACACTATCAACTATGGGAAACATCAGGACACAGAGAAACAATCCATGATAGATAAAACCCAACTACTCAAGCAAGAAATTTAACCAAAAGCTGTCTTCCTGAGTGAGTGCTAAGTTAGTGAAGACACCTTCAGCACTCCATGACGGCCATGCCGTATCAGGACGATCAGATTGTCTCAGACGCATTTGACGCAATTTGTAGATCGCTAAAACTACACAGGAGAAAATTCATTTTTCCCTCTATGTATCAATTGCTCAAACTTCACGTACGAGACACATGGAGTATTCATACTAATCATATCTCTAACACGATATCTCTATTTAATCTTTAAATTCCTCATGAGCTCCAACACGAACCCAAAGTTTAGCTCACCAGTTCAAGCGTCAACTGCGGCTGTGGACTGGATCCTGTTCTCCCACTCAGCGATGAGGGCGCTGCGGCGGCGGTTCACCTGTGAGGGTAACCTGACATGTTCAAAGAATTCGACTGTCGAGGTACAAAGTTCCTCAATAGAAATTCATGTTTCGTAAAGTATTTTCAGAAATGCAAAACTACAGTTACGAACCTCTCATTCTTAAAAATTGAGTACTAGTCTCTACCGTACGAACTCTATGCAGTACTGTAATTACGAATGGCAGCTCTACATCAGAGAAATAGGATCATCTCACACACCGAAGGAGAGTTTCGTTATGTTCACGTTAGTCGAAGTAGTTCTAAATCCCTACGCGCTCTTCAATCGCACGAATGTTAGAAATGTTCACGTAAAACATTGGATTCGATTGTCACTCCTGGAATGACGTATATTTTAATTTGACGTTGGTTTCGTCGTCCTACGAAGAAATCAACCTCTAAGTATACCACAAACCTTACTTATTCTCGACTCTTTTGGTTTCCAAATTTCTCTTCCTATTCTAAATCTTGTTACCTACTGCATCAGCCTCATGAAAATGACACCTTCACAACGCATTCGGGTTATCGTTCCTTATGAGTGCAAGATGGTGCATTGTCTCTAAAGCAATTCAGAATATCAAGGTATCGTCTATCAATGATGATGCAAAAATCAGAATTCTGCAAAAAATCAGAATTATGCAGAAATAATTTCAAAAGCTCATCTTAGGAAATAACAGTTTGAAAAAATAAACTCAGAGAAAGGCAACAGTCAGTTACTAGTCCTGGTCAAGTGAACCCTCGGTGGATAAAGATCTAACTGCTGTCTGGAAACTGGCAGGAAAAGTCAAAACATCTTCAACTACTCCTCTGCACTTGAGAGCAATTAGGAAAGTGATGAAACTAGATTTGTTTTTCACATGAACAGAACAATACATCACAGACAAGCTTCGAACTATGCTCTTTATTTCTTTTTGACCAAACAAAGCAGAAAATGATTCTTGCACAGAATACGATAAGAATTAAATAGATGGTGTATGACAACGGGGAGCAGTAGGTCAGAGGTTGGATGGAAGCGAATCGACAGACGATGGCGTCCAAAATCTTCCTCTACACCCTATACCGTGAATGGCCATCGTCAGTCATCTTTGGAAAGGATTATTCATTGCCAATTTTTGTCTCAGGGGAAAACAATGACAGTGACCTCATGCATTGGAGAAATTCAGAGTGCAAATCAGAAGTTGAGCAATAAATATCCTGAACTTTTGAACAATTAATTTACCACAAGTGAAACATCAAATAGATAGTTTTTTAAGGTTATTACAATGGACGCATTTTAATATGGCTACTTATAGGCCCAAATAAGTTCAGCAACTTCTATGCATCAACGCTATTTTAAAGTGTACAACTACAATTAACCTAGTGCGCTATCCTTGGCCTCATATTAGAATGTTCAATCAATGGCTTTGCACAGAATTTGATGCTTAAGTTAATAATAAAAGTTAATATGAGCCAAATGAGAAAAGTATATTCTAGAAAAACTTTAGATCCAGTTAATTAAACATAATAAATTACTCTATCAAGTTGAATCATATAGCAGAGAAAATTTGATTTGATTACATAGTATCATTAATACTTTGATTAAAATTTAGATTCAAGATTCGTTTTGAAAGCTTTGTATGTTCTTTTTTCACAAATTTCAGCAGGGATCAAATTCCAAGAATGAGTTTCAACAAAGTGGATACTGTGTTGACAGCGGGCTTCTGAATAATATGAAAGAGCGTATTTACTCTTCGGGTTATCTGATAATGATGGCCAGTTGAATGCAAAAGTATTAAAATCAGAAGCTTATCACACAGGTACGACTCACTTTTTTAACGCTGCCATTCTCAGAAAGATCGTCAACAAGGTTAGGGATAGAGACAGCCGCCCTCATAACGGTGTCAGCGCTGTCCTCTGTTTCAGTGGCCGTGTCAGTCTCGTCTTCTGCAGTAGTGCTCCCCTGGTCGTCCTCGAACGGTATTTCGTTAAGGCTCATTTCCAGTAAGTTCGGCTGAGATCGAGCTGCCAGGTTTTTGCTCCGTAGCAGCCTGCACCACAAAACATAAATCAGCACTGGAAGCGAGAGTAAATTAATGTTATGCGCTAGATTATAAGCAAATTCAAGTCACCCCAATAAAAACAAAGGTGTTCCAAAGAGTGAGGCACCATTCAGTATGAAGTTAAGGGAACGGGGAATCTATGCACAAGGCGTGTACCCACATGCTGCGTATAGAAATAGCAATACTGAAAAAAGAATATTGAACACGACAGAAGGTGAAGGAGAAAGTAATGAGTGCTGAAGAAGGCTAGCAGTGAACCGAAAAGAGGTGATCAACCGAGGCAAAAAAAAATCTCTGAACTACACATCTGAACCTTAGAACTATTAATTCCTATAGATATTATGGTTGCATACCCCTGATGAAGGAGAGAATAAAATCATTGTCAACAAAAAAACCTCATGATATTTGAAAAAAAAATCAAATATTCATTTTACAGGCAACAAACTAAAGTAGTCACTACTTAAACAGGAAACATTTAAAGTCAGTTCGAAGCACTCAAATCTCGCCTGAGAAGACGTCACATTGTAGTTCTTCACAAGAATTTCATAAAGAAAATAAGATTCATGTTCTTACGTTGCACTCAAGCTACTCAATGTGTTGGATGTTCAAGTTCACAGTACCTACATATTTTTAATTGGGAAAACAATGGGAAGAGAAAATTCTTTTCCTCACATTTCACGCACTCTTGATCCATTCAGGTTTGAGCTGCAGTCATTAGCATTGACTGATGTTTTGGCGTTGCAACAATTTTCACTTGATGAGCATTTCCTGTCACCATGAAACTTGGCTACTAAATACTCCCATCAAAAAAACACATCTCTTAGCACTTTATGTTTTTTGTGACACCCTTCATTACTATGAGCTAGCTTGATTTCTCAACGGAAACACGGTATAACCTTGAACTTCCCGAAATTTTGACACCCTCTACTCACTTCTCCTCTTCTACTCGGCATAAAATGAGCATCCTAAACAACCTCAGAAAAAGGCTCACAAACTTGAGTGCATTAGACTAACGCACCCACACAGGAACCCTTCTTATTTTCCTGTGTTACCTCAAAATAAAATCCCACTTATTGTAAGTGATCATAAATACCTCAATCTTCACTCATTTTAGCGGCTCCTGTACCATATACTTGAAAATTGCATCAATTATAGTCGGACAAAAATGAAATGACCATTAAGGGGCGGTTCCCGGAAATGAACGGTCGCCAAATCCCAATCCCGACCCATCGAAAATATTAGACAACAACAATAATTCAAGCGGAAAATAGGCAACTTCTATTTTCAAAATATATATATTAAAATATTCTTGCATGCATTAAGCTATACATGGATATGACATTAATAATGTCCGCACTCTTGGTATGTTTGGCACAGCTTTTCTAGGAATTCAAAAATTGTTGCCACATCTTGGCCCTTAATACTATTTGTATGAAAGAAAATGTACCTCCAGTGGTAATTTGGCAACGTGGCAACGATCGACTATTTCACATTTAATCATTATAACAAGTTCATTGCAAATTTTTCTGCGAGAAAAAACTTAGGTAACTCGTCTGTTACACACCACCAATGATGATTAAGGAAGCCATTGGTAACAATGGGACCAACAGCCGATACCACGAGGATGAAATTCAACTTTTCCCAGACAGAGGAGTGATAAACTCGTACCAGCGCGTCGAAAATCCATCACTTACTTGAGTTCTTCTTCCCTTTGCTGCATCTCCCTGAGCTCCTCCTGGATCTTCTCCTCAGCCCCGACGACCCTCTTGTAGAGGTGTGGGGGCGGTGGCGAGGGGCCGCTGCGCACGTCGGGCCGCAGCTCCAGCGCCAGCTGACTGCTGCCGTCCGTAGAGTCGCTGCTGTGTTGGCGCAGCAGGACTGGCTTCTGAGGACAAGTCAGGCGGTTACGCGCAATTCTTAAAACAAAATAGAAAAAAGTTGCTTCCATTCCTTCTCATAAGTTTGAGAAAAAACATTAAAAGTGAAACAATATCATTTGAATTTTGATTTCGATTGCAACCCTTTATTCTCTATACTTTCAATTTCTTTTCGTGTGATCTCCAGCCCTGTCTTTTACATTCCTGATATATATATCATGGTATATTAACTGTAAACATGGACAAAATTTACCTCAACACGTCATCATCCCTAAACCTCTTCCCCAGTATCAGCCTCAGGCAGGTCCTCTCCACAAAACAATTACAATACTAATCATGCTATTTAATTCCCTCAAAATATAAACTCAATCTTTGCCCTGTTTGCCCTATACGTTATTTTCTATTGTTGAAAACAGATAAATCCGAAACATATTTTCGGACTCAATTTTTTGGAAAAACCCGTTGCGTGACATTCTTAATCATTCAGCAATATACAGCGCATAATGAATTACCGTAAAATTATCTAGAATTTTTCAGCAACATTTAGGACAAAAATCGCAAAGTACTATCACCCACATTCTTTCCACTGCAAAAACATGGCAGTCTTCATGTGCTTGAACTGGCTAGCTTATTTAATGGGGTCATAGAGAAAGTAGCTCATTTTTATTTCTAACGAAAATTATTGCACGTCAAGTTGAATATTTGACAAATACGCTATAATGCACATGATAAATAAACTAAGAGATGGTATGGAGTGTGAAGACCCTTACTTTGGGCTGAACCCTCATGGGCCGCGTGGCGACCACTCTGCCCGAGCTGCCTCCGACCGGAGGAGGCGAAGTGAAGGCAGACGGAGTCATCTTTCCTCGAGATGCAATAAACTTTTCCATGAGGCCCTTGGGCCTCATTCCTGTGTTTGTAGAGGAGAGAGAACTCTGGGGCGAGGAGAGGTTTGTTGTTGACAAGCTCTTGGTGAGCCGGTTCATGGTCGACCCGCTGAAGTGGTGACCGTTAGCGAATCCGTTCGATAGGCCGTTATTTGAGGAACGACTGGAGTTGCTCAGGGTAGAGTGTGGAGATATCGTCGGGCTCTGGTGGGTGGAGGAGCTGCGAGAAGTTGACGTCGGCGACTTGGTGCGGACCTCCTGTGCGGTCGGCAAGTCGGCCAGGTCGGAGAGGCGAGTCACCTGGTGCAAGCAAATGGCCTTAAAATTCATTCACTGCGAATCTATGTTTATTACTGCTTCCAAAGAAAACGAACATCTACAGAAAGGACATTCATTAATTTATGGGTCTTGGTCCCTAATGTTTCTTTACGAATGCTACTCTCCTCCATTGTTACGTACGTGGCACATTAGTCTGAAAATAAAATAAAATAAAATAGAATCTTCGATAAAAGTTACTATTATTAGCAAGTAACTCGTAGTAGTAGAGTCACTGAACAGGACTTGAAGTAATTTAAAATATTCTGGTCGGCATAGCAGAAGAAGAGAAAAAACATGTAGATGGCAAATCAGTGTAGAAATTCTTGACAACACAGCACACAGACAAGAGAAAAAACCCTGTGTTCAACCTTGTCGATCATACTACAAGAGTTTTCTAACCCGAAATTTTTTTTCTAGAAGCACTCAATAGATCAACGCGAAAAAAACAGACAGAACTAAACAGTCGAAAAAAACGCCAATTTACTCGCGTACATGGCATTCAAGAGTATTACTACCTAGTATGAGCCCGAAGAATGCGATTGAGTTGACCAGTAAGAGCTTATCAAACCACACACCTTGTCATCGACTGTATCTTCGGAGAGAGTGAGCACTTTGCCGGCGCTCATCAGCTCCCTCTCTCGCTGTCCGTTCTCTGCGATCTCCAGCTGGATCCTGCTGGTGGCCAGCTGGTGCTGAGCGCCTTTGTTGCTGCCATCTAAATGAGAAATGCATCTGTTTATCGAATTCCAATTGATGAAAAACCAGGAAATAAAATGATCAAGAATAAGTTCCCCAATGTGAGCATTGTCGAAATAAAGAAACTTTCAACCTATCCTTTAACACGAGTTAAATTTTTCAAGGAAAATTAAAAAAAAACTGTGTGTATTATTATACTTTACAAAACGCATTTCATTTGTATAATGTGATTGCTTAAAAGAAAATATTTTTCCTATACATATAATGATTTCTCTACATCGAAATGTGTCTCATTCAGTAGATTCAGTTTTAAAAACATTGGGAAGCGTGCAGCTGAACGTTAGAAAGCCCCTAGCACGCCGATGACAGAAACACAAAAATGAAGACAAGAACCACATGAGAACACTTTCCCCATGAGACTAGTGGAATAGCACGTTGGTCACCTCCTGAGTGAGATGATAAGAAAAACCTGTGAGCTAAATTATCCAATAGCAAAAACTGAATATTTTACGATTATGTAGTGAATTTCTGAGAACGCGAAGTGCGAATTCTTCGATGTACGACTGCGGAACTGAACCGGCAGAAGCAGCCTCAATAAGTGCCCTTCGGTTTTTATTAACGAGTTCCCAGCCCAAATTTCTTCACAGGGACATTTATGATTTCGATCTCGGCACTGGGCGGCTAAAAATATAAAGGTTCCAGCGAAAAAGTTAAACTGGGTTATGTATCTACATCTCCGGAAGTAGTCTGTCAAAAGCGCTGAATTATCGAGATAACGGCTTCCTGAATATTTTTTATTTTGACAGAACATTTTAATGTCTTCAGACTTTTGAAAAACATTTAAAGAAAATCAAGGAAGCATGTCGCAAAAAAAGATAGCTGGAAATAGAGTTTTATCATAAGTTCTAGTCTTGTGCTTTTCTCTATTCTACCGTGAAAAAGCTAATGACCCTCTCCTTCTGCAAGCAATCACAGCTCTTACACATCACCAAGCTTCTCAATTTTGAGTTAACATTGGACAATAATCTCTTTTATTCGAATGACGCTAACAAGCAACCATGAATAAGCTCAAGCTCAAACTTTTTAAAAAAACACAAGAAATATTTAAAACTTTCTACAGAAGCAATTAATTTTCTGTTTTATTGGCTAATTTTGGGAATCCATTTAGAAATGCCTGCGAATATAGCAACATGCATCTCACTGCCCATAGAATCGTGCGCACTTCCTACAGCAGAAATCTTACTCGCAACTGCTGAGAGGGAGACCGACTGCCGGAGAGACGCATGCTTGGCGACGCCGTTTGTGGTGGCGGTGGTGGACTTGGAGGGAGCCGGGGCGCCGTTGAGCAAACCCTTCTCCTTCTTGTAAGCTTCGTCCCGCTCCTTAGCGATGCGAATTTCTCTCTCGATCACAGATTCATTTTTCATTCTGAAAGAAAAATTAGAATAAGTCACAAGTCGATATAAAAGAGCTGGAACAGAGTTAAATTGGCCATACCATGCAAAATATTTCATTACCCTGGGGTTTTGCACCATCGCTAAACAAATTCACTAAAATTTATTTAACCCTTTTACGTCAGCAGTTTTCTACTTATCTTACCGTTATTTTAACTACCATCATTAGACTTACTCTGGCATCAGGTAGTTACCGACATTAGATTAGATTATTAGTCAGTTTAAGACTCCCTATCCGCAACAAATACGATCCAAAGAGAGGAAGGAGGAAGACACCATTTAGTGGAGATGTTAGGGAATGCGGAATCTATGAAGAAAAGGCATAGAAACAGTAAGTTGGGAAAGAAGTTCATGAAACACGATAAAAATTGAAGAAGAAAGTAGTAAGTGCTGAAGAACAGGACAGCGGTGAACCGAGAAAAGACGGTCTTTAACATAACAAAAAAAATTTCGTTTCAATAGAAAGAAAGCCTGCCCAACTCTCAGCTCGGGCCCTCACACATTTTCCTCCTGGGAGCGCTAATTCTCATAGATACAACAGTTGTATCCCCCTGAGAAGGAAGGACACAGAAATAATTCAGAATTTACGAACTGCAAATGCAGTGCAGCACACCATCCCTCAGACCCCGTTCACTTTAGAAAAAAAGTACCTTGGAAGTTCAACTGGAAGAAGCAATCTAAAATCAGAAGGTCAACTGGAAATGTTAGATACAATTACAAATTCGCGCCTGCTTCTGATGCACGAAAACGCGCAGGTCCTGCAGCATCTAAAGCGTCCACCTTCAAGGCCCATTGATCAGCCAGAGGCAATCGGACAATAAGCGAGATAATTGTGAAGAAAAATTGCCCCGCGGCGAATTCACAGCGGTCATTCGTCAAAAATGATCGAGGATAATACGCAAGAACTCTGCAATTAAAAAGCTCGTTAGGCTTCGACTCCGAATTGAAGCTGATGGAACTGCACTGCAATAAGTGAAATAGATGTATTTTTACCCACTTGCAACTCCAATCCATTCCCGTGCACAACTTGTTGTACGCTCAGCTATGGGGAGCATGGAAATTGCTAGAAAATAAATGAACCATGGCATTGCGCAGTCCCTTGTTCAGATTTTAATTTGCATTCGCCCAAGTTACCAAAAGCGTTGGCTTGTAAAGCAGAGATTTATTCCGTGTATGTAGGTTGCATAATTTTCTGCACGAGCAATCTGCGATAGAGTACGCGTATTGTCAAAACATTCACCTATTTAAGGAAAATCATTCAAACGAAAGTATGAAATTAGCAGATAATAAAATAAACGAGCAGCACAGCACTGGATGATAAATTTTCGGATGAAAGTCTGGTACATGAGACAGATTTTGTTCACGCGATAATAATTAGAGACGGTCGTTGTAGCGAGTATAATACATAGTTCTATACCACTAACAGTGAGATTATAAGCTACAAATTTAGATGTCTATACTCGCACTAAATTGGTGCTCTACAATGTATTACTTGGTTTCCAGAAGTTTTGACATAAGAATTTTTTGGCGCGCTGATACAATGTACCTGCGTATCTAAAATCGGAAACGCTGAAAGGAGCCAGACTTGACAGTCATCGGCAGCAGCAGCGCTCGTGAGCAAAGGAGCGTCATCACCGCAGTACAGCAAGAGATGAGGAAGCGCTCGGATAGGAAGGCGGTAGAGAGAAAGTCCTTGGCGCAGCAGGGCAGGCAGGTCATGGGGCAGCGGAGAGCCCTGCATGCCAGGTATGAAAACGACGAAACTATCCAGGACATGCGTAGGCGCTGTACTCTTCTGCGCCACTCTGCGCTGAGTGGGCACTGCGCCGCTCTGAGCTGAGTGGCACTGCGGCACTGAGCTGAGTGGCACTGCGGCACTGAGCTGAGTGGCACTGCCACGCTCAGCTCTATGCATTTGCTCACGACGGCAAGCTGCAGTTCCAAACGCGATCAAGCCATGTTCGCAGTTCGCATTAATTTGATAATTTCATCTGCTCATCGCAAAAAAGGGAAAACGGTCCCATCCTACGATTTATTTCCAATGCAATCGTGGAACGTATTTTTTGCACTGGTAAACATTAGGCTCTTCACGCAGAACTAAATCTATTCCAAGCGTCGCCTGTAGCAATCGAAAGTTGTTTTAATTGAAACATCCTATTGCAATAGAATTAATTATTTTCATTTTATCCATTGATCGTTATTTTCGAGTTGTAACTAAATGGTAAACGAGTCAAATTTTATCTAAGCCTACACGTTACACAAAAGAAAAATACTTCACAGTATCATACTTGACATAGATTGACGTGACCATGATAGAGGTAGCATACGGAAATAACTGTGCAAACAAATTTAGAAAAAAATTAAAGATTTATTCTACACAGAATGACAATTTCAAATTGACAAAAATTTGCTTGGTTGAAATTCTTGAATGGTTTCATGAAAATCGGCATTGACCTAGACAATCCTGCACCTCAACTCAGCGCGTATGAGAGCCGTGGCTGGGGCGCAAAGTGTTCAAAACTAAGCTCACAGTGGTGACTATACTCGTAATTTGGATCTATTCAAGATGTGTTGATCGATACAATTAGCATACTTCAAGTTAGTTTTAAAAATGAGAGTCAATTAGTAAAACAGAATTGCTTCTCGGATCTGGGGCAATGAGCTATTGGTGAAATGATATGCGACCCCCATTTGCCCTCTTCAGAGCCTACTGCCCATTGGGTAATTGAGACGGTGATAAATGCGGTGCAGGTGCTAAATTTCGTCGCAATTTGCAAATTAAATGCATCAATGGTTCACGGAAAACCATAATGAAGGGTGAATTTCAATATATTTGAACAAGTAAGTTGATAATATGTTGAATTTTTTCGACAAATTTTTCACAAAATTGCCAACAAAAGCCATAAACTCAACTGGAAACTAAAGTAACTGTGGTGGAACTATTGAGGACGAAGCGCTGCACCGCATGCCGATGCATGCACGGAGGTAGGTGCAAGAAAATATTTGACGAGTTTGAAGTTTGATTTCTTCCAGCAATGATGCATAACAATCATGTATGATTACTTCCAGCACAAAAAGGTCAATAATAGAGCGTTCAAATCTTATGCGGGCAATGGGAGAAAATATTTTCAGATCCCTACATAACCAAAAAATTCCACGGAATATCATGATTAAATAATTCCTACACGAGTTGAAATTAATGACCAGCTGAATACATCGCGGTTGTAGGAAATCTGCATCGTAAAGCACGCATAAGCCCAACTAAAATTAATTGTCTTTGCAGCCACGAAAGGCGAAGCAAAACTTTGAGTTCGCCTCGTTTGTCGTGAAATCTTTTGAATAATTTGACGTGAAGCATAAAAATTGTTGGTTACTATACGCACGATAGGGAGAAAAATATATTTCCTCGTAAAGCGAGTTTCCTTCCTGCCTCGACTGCTCGCGGGACGAACAGACAGTAAGCAAATTAACGACTCATTCAAGACAGAGGACCATTCGATCGCATTACGGGAAATTATTTTTCAGGCAAAGACAGCCGCTCGTAAGTGCAGGTGTTAAGGCAAGAACAAAGGACTTGGCTCTGCTCACTCATGTCCTCAAGAGATAAGCGTGCAAGAAAACTCAGAACAATACAGCTTTCCAGCCCTAAAGTTTTCTTAATCATTCACTTGAGGAAATTCAATTGAGCAGCACAAGTCTTCCGGGTGATCTAACGTTAGTGTCCTCGTGAGAACGAAAAACGTGGTAAGTTTGCAAGTGGCGCAACCACCAAATGAATTTATCAATTCAAATCCAACATGTAAGCTAAACTCGCACATAAGCATAAGACAGCTAATCTACGTAAGGAAGTTTATTTCATGCAGGAAAAATTCAAAAATTTCAAGAGCTTGTCATATAATGTAAAATTTTATAAATACTTGCTTCAAGACCAATGCTTCATGCGACAAAACAGGAGAGACCGTTCAAATCAAATCATTATCTACGTCCCGTCATTAATTGCCGTCTCTGCCTCAAACTGTTGCTTACCCGATACAAATTACACTATATTCCGCAGTGTCATTCGCATATTATATATACATTCGCAAGCTAGCATATTATACTTAGGCCATATTAAGACTGTCAGCACATGCCATAAATATCTATAAAACAAAAGAAAATATTGACGTTACCTATTTTAATATTACACCATCCGTTTCTACGCCCTCAATTCCCCTAATGAATAGAAGTAAACATCAGCTAGCAATATGACGCAGTTGTGGACGTCTCTGAGAGCGAAGGAACCTTGCAAAGCATGCTAGTGCAAGGATCGTGACTCGAGTCACTGAGGCGAGGACTCGCAAATGATGGGACGGCAGAACTTAAGGCCTAATTGCTCAATAATCCTAACATAGATGAAGAGATCTCTGGAAATGGTCAATCTAGTCAACAAGAGAAATAATCGAGCACAATCAGTCGCAGACGGAAGGCTCTTATTTAAAAAATCAAGAGAACTATAGCGGACACGCTTCAAGCTGGAGAGCAACAAAGCGAGTAGTAAAAATGATCGAAGAAAAGTTGCGAAATGGAAGGCAAATTTCACAGTAAATGCGAACAGACAAAAGAATTTAGTGAATGAAGCTTAAAAACTTATTCGAACATTGAAATATTTGGGGTTTTCGACTCCAAAAGATGCTGCTGAATTCAGCTATTGCACTTAAGGTGAATTAAAACCTCCAGACGAGGGAGAGGAAAATGAAATATTACAGAATAAAAATAACGCAACTATAACGAATAAATACCAAAGCAGGGAAAAAATGTACACTAGCCTTTTGATAATATAAAATCAATCTCTGTTCAAAATGTAACTCGCAAACACTTCAAGGGGAAAATTGAACGCGAATAAATTAAAGTGTGCATTAAAGCACACGAGTAAAGAGCGCCATAAGATTAGAAACAGACCACCAAGTAGAATGTTCAAGTAAGGAATAGATTAGATTATTAGTTAGTTTAAGCCACCCTATCCGCAACAAAGGCGATCCAAAGAGAGGAAGGAAGAAGGTACCATTTAGTATGGAGTTAAAGGAACGGGAAATCTATGCAGCAAGGGCATAGAAACAGTAAGATGAGAAAGAAGTTCATGAAACAAGATCAAAGTTGAAGAAGAAAGTAGTAG
Organism: Platorchestia sp. MABIK; assembly: GCA_014220935.1. Lineage (NCBI taxonomy): Eukaryota > Metazoa > Arthropoda > Malacostraca > Amphipoda > Talitridae > Platorchestia > Platorchestia sp. MABIK. Next base: position 125,377 of record JACJUY010001354.1, on the reverse strand, counting down.
GTGGTGAAGAAACAGGACAGCAGTGAACCGAAAAAAGATGGTTCTTAACATAACAAAAGCATTTTATTTCAACAAAAAGAAAGCCTACCTAACTCTCAGCTCGGGCCCTCACATTGTCCCCCTGAGAGTGCTAATTTCCCATAGATACAATATTTATATCCCCCTGAGGGGTTCAAGTAAGGAAAACTAAAATGAATGTTCAATGAAAGGTTAAATGATCGAAACCAATCAATTCCCTTACACAAGAGCTAACGACAGAAGTATTCGTTCGTTGAGAGGACACAAAAAAAAAAAAAAGATTTGCAAAATAGATCATGTCGCACGCTAAAATAAAAATTCCAGACCCTCAGAAAAATAGATCACAATACATAACACACAACGAAAAAGTCGACATGAATGGCATGAGCCGTAATCCAATCACAGGTAGACAAAGAGCTCTGATAAGGGTCACTCGCAGCGACCGGATTGTGTACAGGAGATATAGAGGGAGGTGAAACAAGGGAGCAAAAAAAGGAGAAGCACCGTGGAGAATGACGAGTGTTTGCTTCATCGGAGTTTTCCCTAAAATGTAACGTGTAAATAAATGGACATTTTCTACATTTCCATCTCCACGACAACAATCAGAACAACCTTAGGTCAGATGTATTCAGTGAAAAATATTCCTTCATTGTAACGTAAATCCTATGCCTATTAAAATATCGATCTGATCGAAAAGGCATAAAACTAAAAACCGAAATTTTTTTGCTTCTGTCGCTTCAGAACTGTTGTGATGCAATTGAACAGAACGTCAGGTTTGCTCTGAAAAAAGTTCAAAGTGAGAAGGAAAGGGAGAGTGTTGAATGGCAGAAAAAGCAAAACACTCAGAGGGAGAAAAAACTCTTGTCACGGAACAGTAGAAAGGCGTGTAGGGAAGGCAAAGGTTGCGCAACCAATCTAGTCTGTGCGGTCAGCTAGTGCGTGAGTGTGCAAGAATTCCGCAGTTTGCGATTCTGGCGGTCCAACAACAGACTGCTTTACTCTGAGATATTGCAAAAAATAACTATTTCATTGGAAAAAATATTATTACGTTAAATCAGCCGTGTTGATTCCGTCCGAGAAATTTGAGAACGGACGAAATGCTTCGGAAAAACGTCCATGAAGTACAGAAGTGAGAGAAATAGTACAATGCATCAGAATCTATGAAAATAGTTTACAGCACTTTTTAAACATGTGCGTCACTTCGTGTTCAAAATAAATTCACAGCTCAACTTTTACTGGAAAAGTACGAAATGAACACCTGAAAACCTGAAATTTAGAAGATTACAATCGTAGTTGTCACAGCAAGTTGAACAGCAAATAATTACGAATTCGTTGCTTATATAATCAAAAGCGACAGCATGCGCCACACGTTAAAAGAACAATACCACCATTTAACGGACATTCCTCAAACAACTGCTGATAATTCAATTTAAAATTTTCATATGAAACAACTACCTCGTACCGTACTGATAAAACAGTATCGTCGACAGATTCAATAGCGACGCGTACAGAAAGGACGTACATTTTAACTCACACAAATATTTAAGTTCCTTTGTCGGTTGTATGACGAACAGATACCGAGTCAATTCGACTTTCAGACGGTTCACGTATATACATTTCTAAAACACGAACACAACGTGAAGTTCATAGAAATACACCCACATAAACCTGAGAACACACACTATAGACCTGAGGTTTTCTACTCCGTAAGGAGAAACCTATTATAAAAGTCTCACAACTTCCGTACATTCAAATGTGCCTTCGTGTGCGCTTGATTAGTAGATGGAAAACAAAACTGAATTTTTAAAAACAACGAATAGATGGAACCACAACGAAATAGGCGTCCGTAATATTAAAAGCCATTCAAGCGTTCGAATGACTAAAATCTTCGCTCGTAAAAGTGAAATCAAACAAGATAAACCTTCTCATGATCAATATATTTTATTGAGTTCAAAAGTTTATTTTAACGTGTTACATGTTACTTACGGTGCAATTGCGAAAGCGACGGCCATGCTCGGAGTGTGCCAAGTTTGGGTTGATCGAATAAAAAAATTTGAAGAAAATGAAGTAGCACTCAATTAACTGTTCCAGTTCAGTTCATCTGTTCCACAGTCTCCTCAATAGTTATTATGTAACCAACTGATCCGCATATTTTCTGCTCAAAATTCTAATGCACACATTCTTCACAGCTGAGAAAATATTTTGAAAAATCACAAATGCAATAATACACCAATTGATTGAGTTGAAACTCGACATAAGGAATGAAAATACAAGCTGCATTTTTTCTTCAGAAACGAACGTATAGAACTATAATACCATTAAAAAACAAATAATTGAACTGAATCTATAAGCTAACACGAAAAAATTTCCCCCGTAAATCAATGAAAATTCTCCCGGAGTGAGCAATTCATCCGACATGATATGGTGAACACAATTCATTGCTGAGCCTGATAAACGTCTCATTAACTCTTGAACAAGTATTGTTCTAACGTTGAAATTCAAACTCACAATTTAATTTGATGAGCCAAATAAATGAATTAAACGTGAAAGTTGAATAACTGACCCATTCAAAGGTCATTTCGCTCGTATTACTGGATCGCGGGCGAGGTTACGCTATCTGCATATATTATTACACAAAAGTAATCAGCAATAAAACACGAGTATCATCGTATTTTACCATCATCAGTTTGAAGCTTTTACTCAGAATCCCACCCAAGTTAGCAAAATCATTCGTTACAAGTTGAAAGTGCTCACATAACTTCCTGCTATCGTGCACAGAAATGCCATTTCATCTAACTATGCCAAAGCGCTCAGTAAATTTTCTCGAGTAGCTATACTGATCGCAGCAGCATCAGTAAAAGATACTTCCTGCGGCGTCTTTCTTTCGTAGAAATAAGTTCTAATAACATTATCACTATCTTTTCGTTTTTGATGCATACTAGTGATATAAAATCCCCATTATGTGTAACACTGTTGCAACCAAAGATAAAAGCTCGGATTAAAAGATGATGCAGTTACAGAAGAAATGTCTCAGAATTAATACGCTAATGTGGACGAACTTTCAACTCGCACCGAACGAAAGTTTTTCTTAATATAAACTCAACATGAACTACAAGACAACTAAATACAAAAAATTGAGTAATAAATTAGTTTGAGCATCACCAACCGCAAGAAAAACGTTCTCAAGAAAAGAAGAAGAAAGGCACTATCTTGTATTGAATTGAGGATAGGAGCAATTTAAGATGTGTCCGCACACCCTCCGTATTGAAACAGTAAACTTGAAAGAAGTTTATGAAACAGGCTAAAAGTTGAAGAAAAAAGAAGCGGGTGCTGATAAATTGACAGCTGCGAACTGGAAAATATAGTTCGAAATAAAGCAAAAAACAATCATTTTTCAGTGACAGAAGGCCGACACAACTTCATGTTTGGGATCTCACATTTTCCACATGAAAGGGCTAACTACCATGGATATTTGTTTCATCCGGAGGGGAAATCAATTCCAAAGGCCATTGTATATAGGTCTATTTTTCACTGGAAACTCCACAACACTGAAGTCCCTTGTAAACTACAATTTCGAGATCATATGGAGTCACAGTTACCCCGACAAGCAGTTGAGAATGCCGTATGGTAACAGTGATGCAGACCACATGCTGAATGACTTACGCACGCGTTCATGAGAGCACATTCAGGCGCTTGTGGGATCCAGTGAAAGGCCGCACAACCGCGCCGAAACTTCCGTGATCCGCCGCTTTAAATACTGTGTAATTGTTAACCCTTCATAAGTGGATCATACGTTCATGTAGCTGCCGTCACGACACAGGGAAAATTGTCGCCTGTCGGTAGAAACGCTATGAACAAACTTTGTTTTTAAGGCATTCATGCCGTCATCCAATGTTTAGCATGAGCGGGAGTATTAACGAAGAATGACCCAGTGCAGTACGAATTGACATAGGTATAAAATTAACTGCTGCACGGCTGTTTGAAGAATTATGATAGAATTCCTTCAACTTTGTCCATAGCAGTAAAAATGCACGAATATTTCTGCAGTAATTTTTTCTACATATAACTGTTCTAGTACATAATCAACTAGCTTTTCGAATCAAATCTGCACAAGAGCTTTTAAATAGTCAGATTCTGCCAGTCCTACATATATAATTACTTCCTGTATTACTATGTATCAAAAGTGTTATTCTTAACAGTGTTTTAAAAAATGTTTCAGTGACGCCCTGACAACCAATCAATCAGTTCAAAACATGGTTAGTTTTCAATACAATTTTGAGCACGTTGGGTATAAGTTTTCAATAGCATCACTGAAAACTGAGCGCGTTGCCGCAGAACGCCGTTAAAACTTGAAGAATTCAACCAGATGTTCTAATTATTTTACGATGATGATGGAGAACAGAACCTAAAGCTCTGACATCGCCATTTGAAAAGCGCCTAAATGCGTGAAAAACTTTCAATTGAAAAATGGATACGAAATTTTTCCCCATATTAAGCAATCAGTATTCCTGAAATGTTTTCCAAAAATTTCCATTTGTCAAAAATTGGCAGAAGATACTACATGTAGCTGTAAATACACCATAAAAATTATACTCAAAACACCACATTACACCAAGAGAGAATTCATTTCAAAACACACTCTTTGATGATCTCTTTTAGGTTTGACATATGATGCACATCGGAAGGGGTAAAACTGGAATTGAGGTTAAGCTGAGAGCCCTGGAGAGGGAACAGTTAGAGCGGGAATGGGTCGCCGGCAGGGGCGGCCAGAGCACATATGGTGCGCTGCTTTCGGGTTATCATCGTCGCCGCCGACCAGCGGCTTGCAACTGTCGTGATGTTGGCGGAATACCGCGTTGCAGCTTCATGTAGGTCACGCTCTATTTCAAGTATCACCAAAGTGCCAAAGTAAAATCAAATTTTAGCTTCGTAGAAGTTCTGCTCGATAAATGAAAAGTTGCACTTCAGAGCATCGCTTGAAACAGATTGACAAAAAGTTTTGTTCGGAGATTAGGTGTTTCTAGCTAAAGCCTAAATCTTAGGCCGACTGCGGGTTGTCAAATGATAATACGATAATGCCTAGATAATTTCCGTGAGTAGTAATGGGCTCTTCACACCACGAGCACGACACGCATACGGATGTGATCACGCAAAGTACGACGAGTTCTGCATTTGTATCGACCGTAAAAACTTCCGTCATAATTAAGATCGGAGTGGTATGGAAATCAGAGCAATTCTGTTATTTTCCTTGGTCCACCAGCCTCAAAAAGTGATTCTATTTATTCTCAAAGAGATGCAAAGATGCACAATTTAATATCCGTAGTCGCTGACCGCTGTAGGCTAAAAAAATCGTTATTTCCTCTCTTGCATTCTCAACTGTCCAGGATAAATTAGTTCTCATCTTTCTCCAAGTTTGTTATCACGCAGAAAACTTGAAATTTTTGTTCTTCATAAATGAATAATAAACTTGCACCACATTCACTCTATGTTGAGATGATAGCCCTAACATGAGATGAGCTCGTACGTACTAAAGAAAGCCACTTCAGTGTCACGTCTGTCGAGGTGCAGGTAAATGTATTACACCTGAACTCGTTTCGAGGATAGCAGCGTGCACAGCCCTCCATTATAGAGAACCTCAGGCTATTAGAGAACCTAGAAACCAACGCGTACAGCATAAAATTACCACATGCCAACATCTTCGCCCTGTGTAATGATTTGTCATTTTCACTGCGGACTGATTTTTTTCTGTTAGCCCACTTGAACTTCAGCTCAGAAACAAACACAATGATGATCAGTGCTCATATTTGTACTAATAACTTTTCAGCTATTGGAGGCCTACTTAATTCAAGCTTGAGAGTGACAACATACGATTGAATAATGAAAATGCTTTCGCTAGTAAATTAAAAATAACTCCAAATGGATAACGATCAGTTTTTCTTAATAACGACCCGTAACTGATTAGAGAAAAAGCAATTTACGTTCAACTTCATGAGAAATTAAAGCAACACGCGAGTGCTAGTAGGTGATCACATGCCTCACTGAAAATGATAAAAAATGCGGGACTGAAATTTAGTAAACCAGGGTAAATAAAGTCTCATCCAAATACCGATGAAGCTTACTAACCTACTAAACATAGCAAATTTTACATCCAACTCGGGAACCTGAGGTAAACAGAGCTCAGTGTAAGCGACCTACGCACTACAGAGTTTCCAGCACAGCGCTCACACACACACACACAGGCCGCGCCGCGATGCGCTCGACAACCACCACCACGCACAGTCGCAGCTGCAGATTGACTGGCACAACAAGCGAGCTCAGCGACTCGCGAGGGCGACCACCAAACTGTCCTCTGCTAGCATCACTCTGCCTCAGTATCACAGAGGCGCACATCAACTGGGCGTAACCTGGCATTTCGTGGATACCGCCTGATTGCGGATTACATGGAGTGATAGAAGCGCATCGCCAGACAACACGCAGCGCACGGTAGACCTGTCACTGCTATTTTATTCGTTTCTTTGAGCAGTGACATGGTAACCGATCAAATGAATGGTAATAAATGTTGACTTGTAGGTTCAACGACCACTTAATTTTTAATGTAATTAGCCATGAAATAGGTTGCAACACAAATTTAAATTCATGCTTCAGAAAAAATGACACGTGAAATGAAGGTCATTAATAACGTCATTTTTTTAATCAATACATCAATAGTATAACGCAAAACTTGTAATTAAAAGCTTCATTCTTGTGTTGTATAAGATAACGAAAGCTACCCCATTGAGTAAAGGTAATAGCATTTATTAGCGATCTTTAATTAATGCAAATTTCTATCGATGAATTTCAGCTGGCTGTACTAACATTCCTTGATAAACAATAGCTCGTAACTGTTGCAACATTCATGTTCATACAGGCAAATAGAGGCAGATCAAGAAAATTTGTGCTGGAAGTGAGAGAATTCGAGAAAATTCCATTGAAATAATTCAGTACGTACAAACTCAAATGCCATCTAGCATTGGGCACTGCATCACACACGACCCAGCAATGGGCATGCGCGGCCTCCATGCGCTTGCTTCCGGCAAGCCAAAACTGTGGATCACGACGATAAGACTACGTTCAAAGAATTTTTTATTAGCTTCAATTTGATCAAATTATCCACTGGAAAATCGAACACACACGAACAAAAATAACATCGGAGAAATAACTTGTGAAAAAATACAGAATTTTTTATTTTTCCCAGACTTGCTCATCGGAAGTAAAAGTAAGCCACGAAACGGATTCTCGCATCAAAGTTATCCTAAAAGTCAATATGAGATGCAAACTCACTTACTCGTCGCCAAATCAAGTGGTTTTGCAGTATTTTTTGCATTTACTAAATATTGGAATGCTTCAAAAGCTCTGGCGACAATAAATCGAGAAATTTGGAAAGGACATTGAGGTACAAAAAACAAGAGCACAGGGACCTGACACCGTTTTTGAACCATCACAAACTCAGCTCTGTGGCACGATGCTTACAGTCCTGGAACCTTGAATTGAGGTCGTCAGGAATCCTTGTCTAATAAGATGCTTTTAAATTACGATGCAAGAGAAAACCGGTCTCGGAACAATAATTCTACAAACGAATCAGTTACAGGCATATTTAAGTGTCCCGACACTAGCGCGAACATGATATACTGTCTAACCTTGTTTGTAAATATAGGTAGAGATAAAGACAAAAATGTAAGTAAATTAAGGAAGATTTCGAAAGAAAATTTCACATCAGAGCTGAAAGGCTGTTCCCATAGCTCCTAGAGGACAAATTGATCTTGGAAATTGAGAATTAGATCAGGATTGGTGGAGGGAGTGACGCGACAAGAGAACGGCCACGCTCGGGTTCCCAAGAAAAGCATCAACTGTGCCGAGTTTCACCTCGTACATTTTCAAAGAAACTTAGGCTCAGCCGAGACGTCGCTCTGAGATGATCGGCCATTACACGGCTGTTCGAGTTACGAAGCGTAATTTCTCTCAACTCTCTATGGATGCAGACACAAATGCTCATTGAAACGAAAATTTCTCGGTGAAATCCTCTATCAGAGCTGCAGTGAGAAATGCTGGAAATGCGCCAAGTTTTGTGAATGCTCGCGTGCGGTGTTGGATATTCAGATGATAAAAACATTCTAATGATACTAGCCTCTTACTTGCAAACAGTGATACTGATTGCGGTTCTGGCTGCAGTCGTTCATGAGCTTAGAACATTTCTGGTTTCAAATGGTGTATGGCATTTTGCACCCAAACATAATGATGAAAAGTATCAAGTGTGATCGATCTCGATACAACGGCTACAATAATCCTGTTTCTGTTGATATTTATCTATCGAGGTCCCATATGCGTTAACGCATCTTCATTTTTTAAATAAAAGATAAATTGATAGAATTACAATGACACAAATTTCACGTTGGTCGTAAATTCTAATTTATCATGTCGTGAGAAATTAAGAACAACCAAGTGTGCTAAAAGAGAACTAATAAGACTTTTTCACAATGTTTCGGTTATAGCGGAATGTGCGGCACTCGCGATCAAAGTAATAACTCACAAGCCAAAGAGGGCTTGTGACATTGTCGCTCTTCTTAAAATTTTTATTTTCTACTTTGCAGCGACGTAAAAGCGCAAATCATATCGGAGTGTGGTGGTGGCGACAATTAAGTTATTCGGTTATTCGACACTGCCCTACATTATTAGTGTAGAAAACAACTGTAGAAGTGTGGCTCTTGAAATTCACTGTTGAAATTTTACATAAAAGTTTTACTTAGCCTTGCATGACAACTTATTCAACACAAGCATTTACATTGTTATCAATAAAATGCAAAAATGTATTCAATGTCTACAAGAAGTATGAGTGCACTTGTCCAAGAAATGCGATAGAAGAAAGGCGAGTTAATTTTAATTTTCGTGATGCAATTTGGACACCAAAAAAAACAATACAAAAGAACTTTTAAAAATGTACCAGAATTTGTTCTGAGTTCGGTGACTTTTAATTCCCGCTTTTATATTATGGATAACGAATGGGGCAGCCTGTCACCATCCTCGTGGGGCAACGACCCCCGCAGGGCATCGTTCTCTTCAGCTACTGCATGCTGAGACCAGGTCAAAAATTGTTCTCTGTGTAGAACGACCAAAAAAAGTTCAAATTGCTTCAAATCCAGCGCTCGAAAACGATACGCGTGTGCAAAAAAGTAGCATGACTCAGAAGTAAGCATTCGGGTGAAAAAAAAAAGCACGGGTTTAACAAAGAAATATTAGTGACCTTCACGGCGTAGCAGAACGTGCGAGATCGAGGCACATAAAAATATCAGAGGCATCCGCTACGAAACGACCCGTAAATGCCACAAAGGCGATTTCACTTTTCTTGGAGCAGAAAATTACAGAAAGTTACAAGTTTATTACACCGCCGGTAATTTGAAGAAAACAAGGAGAACATGTAAACATGGTTATAACAGAATATAAAACTGAATTGTACTTTTCAAGAGTATAAGAAACCCATGTTTGACGAGGTACCGCAGTATTGTGCGAGCGAGTTCGAACTCAAAACAGATGTAGGAAACAGATTGCAAATTCTAGCGACGGACACGAACTTGATGTTTCGCAGGACGATAAATATTTCATTTAACAACTGATACGTAGAAAAGTAATCATGATGCGGCTAAACTTACAGAGTATGTAAAGTTTACTTCGTAGGATGAAATGCCAATGTTACTGAAGAAAATAGGAGTACAAAATAGCATTGTTTCATCAGGTCATATCACTCGGATTATGTCGCTGCAGCAAACGCTGCGCAGTCCGCACTAAATCGCTAAGATGTTCGTGCGCTAAACAGCCTTGAAAACGCTCATTGAATCAGAAAACACAAATTTTCTTTCTCGTTCGCAGCAACAGTCAAAACCTTAAAAAGACATATAAATCGATCCATAAGCTGCGAACGGTATTACCATTCTACTACAACGGAAATAAATTGTCATCGTTCTGAAGACGCGCGAGCATTTTCGTCTGGAAGTGCAGATGCGCGCATTCTGAACCATCTGGTACCGGCAGTGCACCGTGATTCTGGTGGAGTAACGGGACACAGGCACCAGCTGCTGGCGGTGCTCTCAAGCAGCCTCGCTTTGGCTTCAAGTTTGGGCCTGGGGTCGGCGTTAGCATAATAATTTTAAGTGTGCCAAATCCATGTCGTAGGATTTCACTAGGGATTAGAAAGTAGATTCCAAAGTAGAATTCAGTTATAAATTGGTATACCAGAACTGAGATACAATTTGAAATGCGAAAACGTAATGAAAACAGCTTAGAAACACAAAATAGAGAGCATATTTCCATCATTAAATTTACCTTACTCTGATTACTATACTTCACAGATGAAATTTCAGCTGTGCTGTCTAGCAAAAATTCATAATCACTTTCACTTGAACCCTGGCAATCTATAAAATGCTACATCACAGCCAGTCTATAAAATGCGACTTTTCGATGTTACAGACATCATCGTCATCAGGTTGAATACATACGGAAAATTTGTTCAGAGTACCATTGAAAGGAACGTCAGAAGCAATGCAGATATATCAAAAGCAATGCAGAAATTCGGGATAGAAGCTCAGTATAACTAGATGAGCAAGTATTGTACTACAGCTGTATGAAATCAGAATACAAGATCGATGACTAGTCAATCATCGAGACTGAGCCAATGTGATGCATCAGTTCAGGTAAGACAGAATCGAGAATTTGAGTTTCTAATTGACATGACTAGGATGACCCAAAAACAAGAATTAGCTGCGCATAAATATCAAGGTACTATTATTGATCATTGCTATACTGATCCAGGGGTTGCAAGCCTTGGAATAAAGACCTATGTTTAAATACAAAAGTAGTATATTATTTAGGTAAAACAGAATATTTAAATAACAAAAGCTACATAAACAGAAGCATTGCACATTCAAAACTTACACCCGTCTGTAGCGAAAATACTCATGATTTTTTTTCTCTAAAATTATTCAATAGCGCTGTAGCTCAAGATGGTAGAGAACATCGGCTCGATCGTCCTTTTCTCCTCTATCTCTGATGCCATGAGCATATAGCTGTAATGTGGTGTTATTCTGCCTTGTCCTCTTGTTTTGTGATTTCACACAGCTTTGCACAATATTTTCTGATTTTGTTATCTAACACTGTGATTTAGAACATTTGTATTTGCGTCTAATGTGGCCTTAGTATTAGTTTTACATTTTTATCAATATGATATAAACAATCTACAGACTGACAGTGATGCAACATTCTATAGACTAACTGTGATGTAACATTCAATAGACTGACAGTGATGCAACATTCTATAGACTAACTGTGATGTAACATTCAATAGATTGACAGTGATGCAACATTCTATAGACTAACTGTGATGTAACATTCAATAGACTGACAGTGATGCAACATTCTATAGACTAACTGTGATGTAACATTCAGTAGACTGACTGTGATGTAACATTCAGTAGACTGACAGTGATGCAACATTCTATAGACTAACTGTGATGTAACATTCAATAGACTGACAGTGATGCAACATTCTATAGACTAACTGTGATGCAACATTCTATAGACTAACTGTGATGCAACATTCAGTAGACTAACTGTGATGCAACATTCAGTAGACTAACTGTGATGCAACATTCAGTAGACTGACAGTGATATATTTATAAAGTGAAGGAGCTTTTGTAAAAATTATTTTCTTCGAATTCTATTAATGATGTAGAAGAACTTCATTCAAATAATTCAATCAAAAATAAACATATCTTGACTTTTTACCCAATGCAATGAGCATTTATCTTAACTTGATATTAGATTTTTGGGTGTCTGTATTAACAAAAAATTCACTTATTATTGGTTATTGAAGTCTGCCGTTGCCATATTTTTGCTGATGGATAAAAAATCATTCAACACGAGCAACACAGAAAGAACTTGAGCAACTAATGATATTCAATATTCAGATACATATTTTGTCCTCTTCTTCGTCTTTAAACGGTGAAGAAGATCCCTGAGCTTTGGCTTCAGAGTTTCAGGAGTTAATCTCAGACAGAATAATACAATTAATTTTCACTACTTCATTTCGTAAGATTGAAATTTTACTGTACTTTGTTGGGCAAACCTTCTAATAATAAAGATTTATTTGAGGCCATAGATTATGATGAGAGTTAACTTAGCTTTACACTCAAACGAAAAAGACGAAACTTCGATCAAAACGGCAAAGCAAAAACAGAAGCTTTTCGTACGAGCTCTTGGAAAGACTGAGATTACTGTGATATTTTGTGTGCGGACCTGCAAATGACTATCAATTTTCATCGGCAAGATCATTACTGGTAAAAGCAAAAAAAGCTTTATACTGAACACCGTCAGCCACCATAGTGAAGCAATGCATCCTATGAGTTCCTTATCTATAATATATAATCATGTTTAGTGATGCTTGCAATTCTCAACTAAGGGACTTGAAGAAACAGAATGGCTAGACCGCACCAATCAGACTAAAAAGTGTTCAAGTACTCAAAATCAAAAGCCAAAATGAAGCGTTTCTTCATACGCTAATTACCCGTTCATTCGTTCCTAGTTAACCAACTAAGAGGTTTTCAGGGCACGGACATGACGCTGGACAAGTGCAACGCGCCGGAAAGCTGATAGTGGCTATTTCGAGGGTTGCCGGCGCCTGCACGCAGGTCAGCTGTGTGAGCAGCACTCAACAATGCACGAGTATTTACGCCGTACATGGACTGGGGATCACATTACAACGGTTGCTCAACTGGAATATCTAACAATAACCATTAACGTAACTACGATGAAGAAAGTAGGAAGTCTATGCCTATCTTGAACATGTAATTATGTTTCTTAGCATGCGAGCGCGCGACATTCTTTGAAATATAATTTCTGGAACATACACCTCTGAAGTGAATCAAGAAACAAGGATCATCTCAGACACGACAGAAATAAAGGAACTCGTAGCAGTAAGTGAAGCATGAGCAAATTAGTTAGCTCGTTTAGCATTTGCCCCATCGCACCGTGACAGCGTGTTATCAGGAAACATAATTTTTGGGTCGTGAATATAACTGATTTTTTCCAATTACTTTTTACACCGCGTGAGTGCAGGGAGATATTTTGAATTACTCTATATCCGATTTCTATTGCTCGTATGGTTTTTGTGTCAACGCAAACCAAAAACTCGACTGAAAATTTTCAAATAATTTGATGAGATTTTTAGCTCACATGAACATATTTACATGAACATATTTAGCGGTCGTCAGCCTAGTGCCTTTCATAAGATATTTTCTCTATGGACTCAGTCTCTCAGATACGCTTTCTCTCAGATACGCAGGATTATCTAAGGCAGATTATTTTTATGATACGCTTTAAGAGGTTAAAGCGTATCATAAAAATAATCTGCCTGAGATAATCCTCCCACTGTAGACTTGCACTAATTGCAAGGTACAACTTAATTAACTAAGTTCATTACCGTTGTGAAAGGGGCAAAATATGTGAGCATAATTTATGCATACATACTTCGAGTCTGTTGAGAAATTAGCGCCACAATAAAGAAGTGTAGCAGCGGTTGTAAATGCGACACGGAATATCACGTCACAAAATAGTCCAGCGAAAATATATTTAAGCGTCACATCGATACAGTAAAGGCCAGAAGAATAATTATGGACTATACTGACAGTACATTTCAATGCTTGGAGAGATAGTAAAAAAAATTATTCTTGAAAACGAACAATGATTAGGTTAGAACGCACAGAATGTCCATTAAAACAGACCCATTCGTGAAATATTTTTTTAATGAGAAGAACTGAAGCGGCTTACTTGCGAAAACTATGGAGTATTTAATATCAGATGTAAATAGGCCTGCAAGACTTCTATCTTTCATACCCACTTGGCTTCTTTCAGCTTTCAAATTTTCTTCAATGCTTGTTCAATGCTCTTTCGTTGTCTTCTTCCTCTTCCTTACTAATTTGATGTTTCTATGCGAACGTTATCCTAAGTGAGAACCTTGAGTATAGATTCCACATTTTTCTTGGTCCATTTAAAATGGTCCGTTCTCTTTTTTCTGTGACAATATTTTTGCAATGAAAACGGAGCTTCAAACTAATCATTATACCACTGTAATACAGTCCGTACTTGACTACCAATAGTGAATTGTTTAAACAGTACGAGGATTCAACCTGGTATTCCCAACTCACAGGAATTGGTCGTGCATTCGGCAAGCCTCTCCCTTGCACGGAAAGACACAAAGATACAATGACTAGTTTAGGATGTAATGATGATGGGAGTGCATAGCAAGTGAGCTGGAGGTAAATCGAGGTATGAATTGATGGGTGAGTAGTGAGTGAGAACATTTCACTCTAAGGTCTACAAAAATTCAGCTGTTTTTGGTAATTTGGTCAAAGGGCTCTAAACAAGTATTAAATGCTAGCTATTTTAATTTGATTTGCAGAGATTGAATCCAAACTATAGAAATGAAATACCATGCGTGCATAAACAAAACTAAATAATGAAACGTCCCTTGAATGCTGCTGCAGCATCGTTGATATCGAAGAACGGTTTCATTCGACACGTTCTTTATTTTTCAGGTTTCTCGAGTAGTACGAATGAACGCTTACTGAAAAACGATAATTGACTCATACGAATATTCTTAAAGACAAATTTCACAGAAGACAATTTTATATTGTGAAGACGGCTTTTTTTACTTCCACTAAGTTGTAACCGAGAAATTTTGAAAATTAAACAAGACCTGGAGTATTGAAAGAAGATGTGCATTACAGCTATCAAGTGAGAACACAGTCACCAAAGAGTAAAAACGGCATCACACGTCAAAAGAGGGCAGTACTCACCGAGTGTAGACGAGGCGATCGTCGTCGTCGTCAGCCTGGAAGGGCCTGACGGTAACGCGACGTGAGGGGCGTGGGTACTCGCCTCCTGGCACCTCGGGAGACATGATGCGGCTGTGGGGGCAGGGAACGGTTACGTATTATAAAGATTTACCGTTTTATCAGGAAATACAAGTTGAAAATTCCTCCTGCCTCTTTGTTGCAAAGCTGTGTAAGTTGTAAAACCTTCACTTGCTCTTTGGCAAAAATTGTAGGAACAGTGGTAAAGTGAAAATTTTTATGGCTAAAAGATATCATTTTCAGAGTTTGAGTTCCTTGAAAACAATATTACCAACAAATGAAGCACGTACGCTAAAACTGTCTTTAATTTGATGTATTTCTTGACCGATTAACAAAAACCAACGAAACAAAAATAAAATTGTGCTATGTACACCAGTTACAAAATTTGGTATTCATTTTATTTTCACAGCAAAGAAAAGTTTTTGAATTAACATCGGATTAAAAAACTATTGTTGATTACTACATTATTATGATCGAGCTCTAGAAATATTTTTTCGACTTATCTCATGGGAAAAGAGCGACCGAGTGAAGTGCAAGCTGTTTGAGTAGCAAAGTTATCCTTATAACATCTTCTACATGTTTCCCTTGCCTCGTATTATTTCAAGGTGAGCATGTTTACTTTGTTGAAAATATCTCAGGAAAAAGGCCGATCTCAAACTTTTTTTCTTCTTGTCGTAAGCATATTACTCAACCGCTACCAAAAAGGCAAAAATTTAGTTAATTAAATCAAAGTCGTCCTTCATGCACACCAAACAATGACATTTCTTTTTCATAGTGACATCTCGAAAAAAAGAAGTGATAAAAATTTTCGAATCCCACTATTCAAAATCACGGTTTTTTATAAAAACTTAATTCTTCATACTTTCATAATCAGGATTATAGTAACCGAATGTAATGAATAGCGTTGAGCTACTCTCACGAGAACTTGATTATTGACACTTTGACCGCAACGTGAGCCACCGGTGGCCACGGAGGGGATTTTCATAATGCTGCCGACTGACCATTAGTCATAAAGTCAAGGTTTATAAATAATTATTTAAGCTTAAATAAACATACGATCCAGGCAACGTTTGCTATTTTCAAAAGTGCTTTCCACAATTGACTCTAAATTTGAGTTGAATATTGAACTTCGGTTTTACCAATTGCAGTCAAAGTGTTGAGTCATCATAGGAGACTTTATTACACAGCGCATTATTAAGAAAATTACCGAGTGGTCAGTTCAGCAGAGAGGTCAAATTGGATGTTAGTTTTAATTTCGAAATTTAAAAATATGGATGAAACAGATTCTTAAAATAGCTCTTCTGAGCAAAAAACCATACTGGAGAAAGGTTTTCTAACTAAAATTATCATGGATCAACAAAAATTGAACGAAGTTCTTTTCTCAACTGATATGAATGGACACACGTGCCCAAAAACATTTACAAACCTGTTTGAGCCATTGGAGCTTTTGTCCTCAGATGACGTGGCGTCTCCGCACTCGGAGAAGTTACCCTCGTCAGTTGTGGTGGTGAGGGACGTGAGATGATCGTCCAGGATTTCCCTCGAGCTCGAGCTCCCCCGATCTTCAGTATCTTCAATGTCCACTTCATTAAAATCTTCCTCGTGTTCCTCCGCGTTGACGCTGCAGCCATTTTGGATTTTCTTGACACCCTGTCGAGACTCTCTCATTCTGCGGAGCTCTTCTTCGCGTTCTTTAAGCTCTCGGATCTCGAGGGCAATCTTGGTCTCGGTGGTGTGAGGTACGGGGGCTGCAGGAGGGGATTTGGGAGCTGACTTGGGGGGCACCGGGCTGGGGGAGCTGGCGGGTACCTCTGGCAGGGGCCTAGAAGAGGAAATTATGTTAGCGACTTGTGACGTATGTACAGATTGCAAAGCGTGAGTATGATCAGATAACATAAAGGAACTATTCAATCAAAAACTCACGAAGTCTGTAAGTGAGAAACATAGCAATGAAAATTTTGCCCGTTCGTATAAAGATGACATGATAAACGAACAGTGTAAAAAAAGAGAAACAAATCACAGGAAATGAATAATTTCTGACAACCCAAAATTACTACGACTGAAGAGCAAGCCTTTAAGAAAGGTAACCCACATTTTAGCACACAGAACGAGCTAATGCAGTTCGATGAGGCCCATGGTTCAGCCATGATTTAATTAAGGATTTGCTAAAATAATTAAATTTGTAGATAATTCTCCTGAGATTAGAAGCATCAGAACTAAGAGAGTGTTGGAGCTCAGCCATGTGGTTCACCTACACAGGGACCTTAAGTGTCTGTCACTCAGTAAAGGGACATGCGAGCCTTCCTGCCACTGAGATCAACTAAATATGTCTTGCAACTGTTTCAGAAGTAAATACTTAAGCATTTTTTCTAAGCATGATAGTAACAACCTTGCTTGTATACTAAGAATTCCCAAAGCTATTCAGCTAAGTCATAATTTTTAAAGATTTCATAGAGATAATTCTTTAAATCATTCGAGATAACAAGTTACTTTTTGCTTCAAGGAAATTTTTTTGCGTCAAGAAAATAAATCGCTAAAAGAAACCTCAAATTCAGATCCAATTTTGTTCATTTCAAATTTACTTTCGACAAACTCTCTCTGAAATACACTATGCGTGTTCCTTTGAAGCTGTTCACTCTATGATCCTATTTCTTTTCTTTCTTGCCTCTTGCCCCATTACTCAGCTTTCATTCATCCGATTTGAATGAAGCGCTTTTTAATCGAACGCATACTATTGATAAAAATAAAGGTAGAGTTCAATGATTTATTAGAACATTAGATTAGATGTTAGATTAAGCCTCTATAACCGCAAGAAAGGTGTTCCAAAGAGAGGGAGGAGGACGGTACCATGGAGAATCTATGCACAAGGTGCATAGAAACAGTAGGTTGAGAAATAAGTTTATTGAACAAAATGAAAGTTGAAGAAATAAGTAATAGGTGCTGAAAAACAGGACAGCAGTGAACCGAAAAAAAATGGTCCGTAACTAAACAGAGAGCCAACTAAAGGAAGGCCTACGTAACCTTCCGCTCGAGACCTCACACATTCCCCGCGAGAGTGCTAATTCCATAGATACAATAGTTGTATCACTTGAGGGTAGGATTGATTAGAAGTACTTCAGACATTCTTCTAATGAGTTTACCATGAATACGGTAGTTGAAATGATAGCGCTCGTTAAAATGCTAGTCACTCTGCATAAGGAGAGCACGCACCTTGGACTCGCAGATTTGGGGGGCGCGACAGCGTCATAGATGACAGACTCGCCGTCGTGATCGGTGACCACGTGCGCGTAGCCGCTGTCGCTGCAGACGACGCTCACGGTCTGCTTGGCGGTCGCCTCCAGTTTGGGGCGCTCCACAGGAGGGTCTACGAAACCCTCGTCCGAGTCGTGAGGGGAGGACGCGCCGTTGTGCCTCATGAGTTCGGTTTTGTTGCTGTTCTGCATGTTCTGCTGTAAAATTTCTTGCTTTTTCATCTGTTCGAGCTTCAGTTCGCGCTCCCTCTCCTGCTGAGCTCTGATCTCCGCCTCGATCACATTTTCTTTGCCTTGGGTTGCGTTGTAGGTGCTCTTCACAGTCGGCAACCGGTCAGGGTCCCCTCGACGATTCTTTAAAAAATTAATTCAATTTTAAACAGAATATTGAGAACTGAGCGTAGAAATTCCACGTGATTTTTCAAATGAATCCAGAAACGAGACCATGATTTGTAAGAATCATCAACTATATTCGCTATTGGTATTTTACTCAGAGTTGCCGCTTAAGCATTCAAATGTATTGAGGTAAACTTCAAAACAATAAGAAATTTCACCACGTACTACTGTAAGGTATTTCTCGTTTAATGCAGACAAGAATAAACAACAACGTCAAATCCCCAACAACATTGCGTCAAATATTTTACTCCCGAAACATAGAACATAACACAAACAATTTGCAAGCAGACACACATAGAGTACATACTCTAAATTGAAGTCTTTTCTATCTCCACGCACGTAAATTATATATTTAAATCAGTATGTAATGTTTACGCCACATTCAAAATTTTTTACGAACTTTGAGATTTGGGATGTTTCAAATATTTTACAATTAACCACGAGCACGTAAACTGATGAGCCGGAATTACGTCACGACATTGAGAAAGACAAATACCGTGATAATAATGAAGAAATTGCGTTTAAAGAAAAGACCTCTAATGGACCCAAAAACTGTACTGTTTCAGTATTTTCTGCCAATATTAGGGGAATAAATTTTGTATTTGACAGCGGTTTCCTTCGTGGTCAGAGAAGAGCTATCCGATTTGAACACCACTATAGCACATGACTAACGTGACATTCACCATTATCAGACGAATTTTATGGTTTCTGAATGACAGAATCAATTCGGAAGTCCAGTATTAATAATGCACAAAATTCATACCATTGTGATAAAATAAGAATACAAATTTTGAAAAGCGTGAAGCAGTTTTAATTGATGTACTCCATCCATTCCACCGTAAAAGTTTCTGCATGAACCTAGCACTCCTTCAGATCATTCAGTTTTGAAAAAATTCGAAAGATCTCTCCGATTATCGTGTGTGCGTCAAGCTGAACAGAAAGAGACGCAGTATACTAAGCCCCTGAAGATGCGTGCAGGAAACTTGCAACAAACCTGCACGACTGTTGATATTTTTGGTGCCTCTTCTTGCGCGCCTTCCTCTCCGTACACGTATTTATGACTTGTTTTCACAGTCTCTTCAATCAACTGACGCGTTTCGGAAATTTCTTCAATATCCTCCTCTATATCTGAAGCTACGACCTCGCCGAGCACTTCACGCTCCAGGACAGAAATTTCATCATCCAAACTGATAATTCTTTCTTGCTCGAGCTTGTGACTATTTCCTTTGGTTTCTTCGATTGAAACAGGCGGTGTGTTGTCGAACTGAGGAGGAGGAGCCGGAAGGAAGTCCGTTCCGGCGGAAGCTTCAGGTGCACAATCCTCTGTGTTCGCAGTCTCCTGGAATGACGTACACCATTCAACATCGCTTGCCTATTTCCTTCTAAATTAAAAAAGAGTCAGTTCAGATGCTCGAATGAAACACGGAAATTCAGGCGTCAGCTTCCTATATATGTCAGAGACGCTACCCCGCACACAAAAAACAAAATATAGCACAAACATTCATTACGTCCACGAAAACTTCTCGACAAAGAAAAAACAAATACATGAAAATTTTTGGAGGAAATAAATGCTGAATCAATTCTATCTAATTGAGTAGAATCTCAAGCTGCGTAAGATTCAAAAGTAACTCTCTTGTTCACTCTAAAAACTAAGTTTGAAGTTTCATCAGTGGAAACGAGCTCAAATTTTAAATAGAAGCGCTGAACTTATGAAAGATTTCTGAATTTTTAGCATGGAATACCGTTAAAATGCAAACGAACATTCAATGACAACAATTTTCTACTTAAAAAAGTTTGAGGAACGAAATAATAAAAACGATTCCAAACAAAAGCCGCCAAGTTCTATGGATGGACGAACAATTCATTTTTACCAAAGTCCCTCTGTTTGAAATGAAGTAAAGAGCTGCTCATTTGACTCATGTGAGAAAAACTGAAAATGATTTGACTATGATTTCTTTCGCGAGCCAGAAACAAAAGATCGACATGCCACTTAAGACATCAAGCTCGAGTTCCTCACCACAACACGACGAACGAAAGAACGATGCTTATAGAAAAGACGGAAAGAGAGTTTAACACAGTGTGTCGGGAAGAAAAGAGGAGAAACGGAGAGGGATAGATAGGAAACTGATAAAGATGCGCTTTGCCCATATGATGCTAGTGTAGGAGGGTTTTTGTAAGTAGATTGAGGGTGGTGCTCACAAGACGATGCACACTAAAGCTTCAATATTATTGTGATAAAACCCTGTATCCTATGTACGAAAGCACCTCAACACAGCTGCCACAATGCCAAATGCTGCGACTGCCTTGAAAGGACGGCCATCGCGAGTTACAGCATTGAAGGGAGAAGCATGACCACAGGTACAAAACCACACGCAGAAACCAGATAACACCCCAAGTACATTGAATATTAAATTACATTATTACAGTAAAGATTAAATTATTTAGCAAACGAATAGGCTATGATCTCACGAGAGGAGCGTTGGGGTCCCTGAAGCAGACGTTGGCGACAGGCTCCCAGCCGAGGTCCTCAGAGGGCGCTGCAGTGGCAGCCATCTTGTTCTCCCAGTACTGCTTGGTGCTCTGCTTCTGCTCCAGGATGCTGGCCGCGTCCACCTCACCTGCCAGGCGGGAGACCGCGTCAGTTGTGATCGTTTTCAACATACAACTCTCCATTTATATGGGGGAACAGAATGGATAAGCTTGCGTTCGGTATTGTTGCTACAATCAACATGCGGTTATAACATTTTACCATCCTGTGTAGAACAGCTAGTCAAACTTATAAAGCGAATGCACAACAATATGCACCAACGTGATCAAATCGTTCGCACATGACACAAAGATTCCTTAATAATATAAACATTCAAAATTTCAACAGGTAACTTATATTACAAAGGAACTATCAATGATAGAGATTCCATCGCCTATGATCAACCTGCATTTCCTATTTTGAATGAAACCCATCATTTATATCTTCTACCACGAAATGTTCACATCTCACTACTCTACTGTGATGTGAGCACAAAAGGTAAAATTGGATAGTTTCATGAAGTTAAAATTTTATTTTCATTTTCGAAAACACCATTTAGGTAGATGTAGAAAAATGCACACTCCGACAACACTGTAGAACGTTCGTCGATGCCAGGCCTCGCTCATCAAAGACATCACTCGAAACTCGCGAAGCTTTAGAAAACCAACTCTGGAGCTACTGTACGGTGCGGTCCCACGGAGGCGCATGCGAGGGAACTCACGGCTGTGTTTCGTGGCGCAACAATGCGCGAGGGAAACAAGACTTCGACTGTGACAACTGCGACACGTTCCCGCGAAAAAGTCGACTTAAAAAGAGCACATCCGGAAAGAACATGGTATGCAATCGAAGAGAAACTAGAAGTGAAACACAGTTTCGTAAGATGAATGAACATCTAGCAATGAGCAAAGAGAACGCTAAAATAGAAAACTGTAACGAACGTGTGAGACTGAGCTTTTCAATTTTCAGTTAAACGAAGAAGCCAAAGCAGTTTCGACCGATGTTTGTAGTTGACATGAAAAACGTTGAAATCAAACGTCATTTATTTCACTAAAAAGTGGAGCAAAGAAAAAATCCCACAAAAACACTTGAGGAGAGATTTCACTCCTCGCAATGAAAGCGCGCCATTTCGAAGAAAAGAAACATGCGCTGATCAAACAATGAAAATTTCTGATGTTCACGAGGCTTTTTCAATTCGTGAACCAAGAAGCGAAATTCGCAAGCCCTAACTCTGCAGTTGCGCGTTTCAGCAAAGCGATATCGTGGAAGCAAGACATTTGACGGCATCAAGTGAGTGAAGCGAGCACGTCGGGCGATAACGAAGCGGCGGTGCTGGGAGGCACGCTGAGGAGCAGTTCCCAGTGGCGGCATCTAAACTGGCCAACCAAGGGCAAAGGGTCCCGCAATGACACGAGGCTTTCGTCTCATCAGATTCCACTCCTCATATTTTGCTGTTCTACTATCTGTGCACAATAAAACCCTCAGAATGTGTTCCCAAGATCCAAACTAAACTGTGAATTCTTTAGAAACTAATATTCTGAAGAATACGCTAAATCATCGATTCCTCTTAAGTTCCATTTAACAAGATAGGCCTCACTAAGTGCAGCAGCTGCCAATTTCTTGAATTTTTAAGCATTAAAGTATTACTAGAAACTACTGCAGAATAAACATGACGAATTAACTTATTTTTAAACGGGGTTCTTAAGTTTGTGCATTTAATGCAGATTATTTCCTTCAATCAGAGTACGCCTTGCCATCATCAATCTGTAATAAATTAACTCATCAGCAGCTAATGGCACGCAGTTTTGAATTAAATTGCTAGTCCTGAATGAAAAATACTGTACACCCACTCTCAACTACAAGTTAGCCCTCAACATCGTAGAAAAGACTACCACTTCAAATTGGCTCGCATAAGCTTCTACATGCAACCCCCATTTCATAGTTTATCCAGCAACAAAACCACAGGATCCCTGCAGGACCAGATGTATGCGCAGGTGCTGACTCCAAACGGTTAGCGTAATAAAGAATGTGACCTGTTCATCCAGCACCTGTTTCCCACGGCGCTGCCTCTGCAGGCGGCGCATAGCACGCATTCCTGCCAGCGCACAACGTGCATTGCTGACAGTGCATAACGTACGCAACTGCCAGTAAATAATGTGCATGATTCCAGCGCATAACGTACATGCTTCCAGTGTACAAAATACACGGCCCTGCCTGTACACAAAGAACACAGCCCTGCAGTACAAAAAGTACACAGCCCTGCAGTACACAAAGTACACAGCCCCGCAGTACACAAAGTGCACGCAATACACAGCGCGCATACCGCAGCGCTGCAGCCCCGAGAGCACAGCGCTAACGGCGAGGAGCGGCCGCCTGCACGCCGGAGCGGAAAGTGATGAGGCGGCACCCAGCTCCAGCCAGCGCCCTCCAGTCTCCCTCCTGCCTCCCAGCCGCCTCTGACAGGGCTGAGGACTGGCAAGTTAAATGTACATTAATGCCTTAATCGTGAGAGCTAAAATTGAAAAATCGACTGAATGCAAACGCAGTCATTGAAAATGCTGCAGATGAGTGTAAAAAAGTTAGTTCATTATTTTTTTCAAATGCACGCACAAAGCCGTAGTAGAAAAAACAGTATTATAATGCGGTGACCTATAACAAATGCTACAGTCTGCCAAGCGTGGACAAACAGTAATCGATCTTTCAACCCTAATTTATTGAGCAGGGTCTAAAAGAACTGCTTAAAAGTGGCACTTTCAGGCAATGACTGAACGTCAGACAATCTTGCTGGGAGGACAATCTTGGCCCGTGCCACTTTGAGGGTAGCGTAGGCAAGACACTCTCATTTCTGGTGTTAGATAGGACACGCCATTAATCCAACGGATTGGATTAGATCAAGAGTTTGTTCAAGCCTCCCTAACTGTTACAAAGTGTTGCTAAGAGATCGCTATAAAGTGTTGCTAAGAGATCGCTACAATGTGTTCCTAAGAGATCGCTACAATGTGTTCCTAAGAGATCGCTACAAAGTGTTGCTAAGAGATCGCTACAAAGTGTTGCTAAGAGATCGCTACAAAGTGTTGCTAAGAGATCGCTATAAAGTGTTGCTAAGAGATCGCTACAAAGTGTTGCTGAGAGATCGCTACAAAGTGTTGCTGAGAGATCGCTACAAAGTGTTGCTAAGAGATCGCTACAAAGTGTTGCTGAGAGATCGCTACAAAGTGTTGCTAAGAGATCGCTACAAAGTGTTGCTGAGAGATCGCTACAAAGTGTTGCTGAGAGATCGCTACAAAGTGTTGCTGAGAGATCGCTATAAAGTGTTCCTAAGAGATCGCTACAAAGTGTTGCTAAGAGATCGCTACAAAGTGTTGCTAAGAGATCGCTATAATGTGTTCCTAAGAGAGGAAGGAATAAAGCACCATGGTACGGAATTAGGTAATAAAATTTGAAGAACATAATAGGGACTGGAAAGGGGCAGCAGAAAAATGAAAAAAATGCTAAAAACAGCAAAAAATGAAAAATAACTGTTCTTCAAAAAAAGAAGAACAAGCCCGACCTACAAGTCAGGACCTACTCCGTGAGAGAGCTAATTCCCATAAATACAACAATAGCATCCCTTTCAGGGACCGTTATCCAGTATGGCTACTTTGGGAACCAACGGCCAAATTATCAACAAACCACTATAGCAGCCGCAGAGGAAGCAATGGAGTGCCGCTGAATAAAATAACGGGAGACAGAAGCAGAAGCTGTTAAATAACCGAGAGCTGTGCACGCTGCTCGAACCTCTCGACAAGAATATGTGAACGTTGAATGCATAAAATCCAGACAAGCGTGCCAAACCACCGCAACATTCACAACCGCAAAGACAGACTTCAACACAAAATGAAAGCACGGCAAAGGTACAATTAAGACCAATGCGACAACTGTAACTTTCACAAACAGGACACACATCGAATGGTAAACACTGATAAAAAGAGAGGAAACTCGAATCGCTTCGAACAAAATTAAAAAATAAACTTACGACAAGACTAGTGAAAGACTTGTTCTCTTCTGCTATTTTCGAATTGGAAAAGATATTTTCGGATAGCTTACAATTTTGAATTATTGTAGGGATTGAGGCGGAAATTACCTGGCATTGTGCTACAATCGTGTCCACTGTTGAATCACAGGACAGTTGAACGAAAATTTTCCCTCAATTCAGTCGCACGGTTATAGTTACTAATAAGGAGTACATCACCCACCGAAATATTCAGTGAAACAAAGTAAGTTTATGCTTGCTGTCCTTTTTCTTAACTAACAATCCATTCTTTAATTTCAATCTGTATCAGTCACCTGAATGAATGAAATTCCGTGAAGTCATTTCGAATGAAAAAATCAATTACAAACACATTCCTAAACAAATTTATTCATTTATCTTGACATCATAAATCTCGTTATCAAGCTACAGTGGACGCACTCGATAACAGAACCGTTCTGATAACTCAGCACACCTCCTGCTCATTCTTTCTAAAAATTATGGGCTAACTTATTTTAGGTTTCTGTAAGCTAATAAAATAACATAGTTTTCTATTTTCCCGTTTTATGACACGTATACAGGAATCAACATGCATAAACTCTTTCGTACCGAATATCCACGCGTTTAGTTAATCACAGAAACAAATAGCAGGAATACATCTCCCCCAAAACCTTCTCAAACACTGAGGAGGACAAGCAGGGAGAGACCAAAGAAGCCGACCGCGCTCACCCTTTAATGTCTGTCATTTACATTATCGGGGAAATATTTCTCATATCTGAAGATAAAACAGAACGAGTACCTCGGTATTGAAGTGTTGTGTGTCAAGGGGCCAATATTACTCTCGGGATAGCGTGAGAGATGCTGATTAAATACCACGACGATAATGAAGTGTCACAGGTTAATCAATATTATTGAAAGCTGTGGAGAAATTTCGAATGAAGACAATTGTTCGCACATCAAAATGAACTAACTTCTTTAAGGCCTAGTGCTAAAATTATCAACAGTTCTAGGAAAGCTGTTGCATCAAAAGAGTTATGAAATTTTTCATATAAATAATGAATAGATAATTTCAACTCTTACTCTAAATTAATAGACACTAATTAGTAAATTCCGCAGGACAGTGCCTTCCAAAACTGCTTGAATTGCCCTAGTGCTATCGTAGAGAAAACATCACCGATAAGGCTTATCTGCAAAACGAGTTTTACTTGAAGATGTCTGCACTCCTCAGGCAAGGCCGTTCAGGGCTGAATTATCTGAAGAAATATTCTAAAAAAATCCAAAGAAGCAAATCAAATTGATGTATTTTTGAAATCGTTCACCTAAGAATATGGTAGAGAATTTGAACAGATATTACAGCCATATAGTCCCGATATCACTATCATTCCCTAACATTTTTGCAAGTTATTCTTCCTGTAGGTCATCTCTAATGAACCTAAGAATATAATATCTTATCACTGTCAGCGATTTGCTCACATGCTTGACTGAGCAATTAAGTACATAGCTTCTACGCGGTACAGTGCGTACATTCATCTTAGCAGCCTAAATCACCTTTTAAGGATGGCTAAACTGATCTCTTAGCATTCAAAGTACAGTTTAAGCACATTCACCATTGCTCCTCTAATTTCAGCAAGAATATGTAACTAACTGAAAGACGATCCAAACGGAACAATGCTAGTAACAAATTCAGCATCTCTTTGAAGGATTGATCAAATCTCTACACTCAGCTCAGGAATTTCAGAAATGGGTTTGAGCATTGTACCTTTCTTCTGTTACTCGAAAATATCACGTTTTCTTTCACACTACGCAGGAGAATTTTGCATTCATTGCACATTTCTGGTAAGCATATTAAAAAAAGTCCGATTTTACCATTTAAGAAATAACTTCATGCACAAATTATTTCCTCAAGCCAATTAGGCAACATCGAAGTTATCGTTCACAAATAATTCTTGCAACACGCACACATCATTCAAGTTTGAACATCGATCTGAAACGATCTGAAGTAAAGTAACAACTTTGATAATAATACACTACTTAGTTCAACACTGTCCAAGTGATAAACCAACAATCTGTTTTATCCAAAAAAGAAGTTCACAGCAACGCCTGCGATGAGCCCATCCAAGAAATGCATACACAATCACACTAAAAAGCCTATTTAGATAGAGAGGAAATCAGCCCACGAAATAACGAGACACGCAATTCGCCTTCGTGTACGAGTCTTTGTGGATGGCATTTTTTAGACAAGAACAAAGCGGAAGAGCGGAAGAGATCCAAGCCCTCGTCGAGGAAAAATGATTCAGGTGTACGAGCGAGAGAGAACCACACCCAAGTATATGTGAGGAGCGTCCTCGGACGGTGGAGCAGTACTTTCGCAGCTGGGCGACGTGCTCCACACTCTAAACATCGCACACAACAAAAAGAAATGAAAAATAACTGCCAAAAACTTGTAATGAGAAAAATGGATCAAAAATTGGAATGAGTTTTTAATATAGCATAGATTTCAACATAAGACGAATATAAATCAAGTACGTAGGAACGGAATTATTCATTGAAATTATTTAATTGAATTACCTAATTCGGTAATTCAAACCCTGTGCAGGCTGTGCTCTGCATGACGCTAACGCAGCTGTATAGCTGGACCACAGCGCAGAACGTAAAAGAGGGAATTTATCGCAAATAATTTTATACATTTGCGGAATGTTAACAATAGCACACAGAGTAGAGGTACACAAACCAATAAGGGCTCGTTGCGACACAACGCATACACAATATAAAAATTTACCGAAGTAACAGCGAAAGTCACACGGTGGCCAACTTTCAAACTTAATTGATCAAAACTGAGCAGTTTCCAGTTCCTGTACATCAGTTGAGAACATGATAGGTATGTTGTATTATTTTAAGCATGCCGGCAAACAAGCCAACTCCGCATTTTGATGGAAAAGACACGCGCTCGACGTTATAGAGCTCCATTGATGAGCAGGATGTAGGACGGTTGAGCGACGCACAATAACAAGCAATGCACGGCTGCGCGCTCACAACGGAGTGCTGTTCAACGCGGGCAAATAAATATTTGATCGAGAATACCGCATCTATGCTCCCGTTTATACCCGAGTTTAAATTAGTTGGTATAAACTAAACTTTATTTTCTAGTGCACATTTGTACTTACGTTTTCGTAAATCTATTTCTGTTTACGCACCAACACAGTTTTGCACTTGTCTTGCTGATCGCTCGTAAGTGTTACGTGCGGTTGTGTAGCAGCAGACACGCATGCTCGCAAACACACGCAAGAGCGGAGCGACACCGCGCTCTCCCGCAGGCGGCGGTGCGTGCGTCACGCTGCGTGGCATCCAGGCCACGCTGCCGCGCGGGGAGAGGCGCTCGAAAAAAGGTTGATCACAACTCGTAGCAAAGGTACAAATCAATGGAAAATTCAGTTATGATTCCTACCTATCCCAATTGTATGCAAGGGTGCTATGTTTTAACAAAGGTATGCCTTTCAATGATACATGCGCTACAATTTGAGTGAAGTTTAACATGCGTATCAAATTGGATCATGGGCAGGGGTTCATTTATCGTGTTTATAGAGCGTGTATTCAGCGGACATCAGAGGGCAACCTTCGCGAATATCGACTAAAGAACAGAAATGTTCTGACTGCTATACAGCAAACGAGGCAAGACAGTCAAAGGAAATCTAACAGGTGCTAAGGAGTTACTGCTGTAAGATTACAAGGAATCAACTCGTAGCAAACTGTTGCGCACGAATAATAAAATTTTCCACAAAAAGCAGTGAAGCACCACGTGACTAAATGGTTCTTACATATACGAGTATATCCTGTAACCTGCACCCATTCAGAACAGTACTCATATAGCAGCCATCAATTAGTTGGCTAATTCTTGAAAACTAGTGTACGACTCTATAACCACATAAAATGCGATCTTTTGAGAGCGAAAAGATAACCTATTTAATCTGGATTATGGGAAAAGGGGAATCTATGCACAAGAATTGATCTAACACTGAATACCTCACGCATAGAAACAACAAGGTAAGGTAGCAATGAAGCTAAAGAACAGACAGAACAAAACAACACAAGCATGAAAACTGAAAGAAGCAAAGTGAGCATGAAAGAAGTCCGAAGGCCTCTTTTTACAGCTGAAATAACCTAACAATATCTCCGTGGAGACGTCGGTTCCCATAGCATAAAATAGACAAACCTAACTAATCTGAACTTTATATACATATCCAATGCCTCTGAAGTTTGATAGGCTGAAAGTATAAATAAATGAATGAATAAATTCCTCAAAAAATTGTACTGCAACAATACGTTTGTCTTTGCAGTACACGTACACTGTTTACATTGGAGTTTGTCAAAAAATCATACATACCTAATTTCAGCATATTGATTACACAAAAAGTATCAATCCCAGAGGGATAAGCGCAGTTTCATTCGTTACAAAATTTAATTTTTGGTTGGCATTTTCCAAGTTTTTTATTGTTAAGGAGTTCTGGGAACCGGGAATCTGTGCACAAGGTGTGGTCCCACACGAGACCCCTTACACTAACAATGAGATAAGAAAAAAGATTTTGAAACAAGATAGAAATTGAAAAAGGAAGTCAGAGGTTCTGAAAAAAGAACTGCAGTGAACCGCAAACAAAGTGGTCCGTAACAAGCATAATCAATTCTATTTAGATTAGATTAGTCGTTAGTTTTAGCCTCCCTACCCGCAGCAATAAATGCGATCCAAAGAGAGGAAGGAGGAAGGCACCATTTAGTATGGAGTTAAGGAAACACGGAATCTACGCAGAAAGGGCATAGAAACAGTAAGTTGGGAAAGAAGATTATGAAACAAGATCAAAGTTGAAGAAGGAAGCAGTAGGTGTTGAAAACAGGACAGCAGTGAACCGAAAAAAGGGTGGTCCGTAACAAAACAAAATCCTATTCTTTTGCAACAAAAAGAAAGCCTACCTAACCTTAAGCTCGGGCCCTCACATAGTACCCCTGGGAGCGCCAATTCCCATAGATACAATATTTGCATCCCCCTGAGGGGATCAATTCTATTTCAACACAAGGAAAACCTACCCAACTTTCAGCTCGAGACTTCACATCTATCTTTTCCTTCCATCGCTAATTTTCATAGATCCAATCGTTGTATTCCCCTGCAGGGTAAGAGTGTTCATATTTCATGTGATTCGATCACGGATGTCTTGAAAGTCTCGAAACTTTAAAAAACGAGCCTTTAATAAACCCTTGAGGAAGAAATCACACGACCTAAGATCAGAACTGCACTCGTACAGGCGGCCACTCCACTGCATGCTCAACTCCTACGACTCGCTCCCTAAAAATTTCTTTGCGACGGTCCCTCACACAGACCGATTTGTGATTCGCAACACCATTCTGCATCGTTATCAGTCGTCCTGCAACAGAGAGATCAGTTTCTCTACTCATATCCTTAACACTTTGACTGCGACATGAACCATCGGTGGTCACGAGTTTTCATAATACTACAGACCGGCCAGTAGTCACTAACTCAATTTTTTATATACTGAATCAAAGCTAAATGAAGGCACAATTCAGTTAATGTTAGGTATTTTCAACATTGCTTGCAACAACTGACTTTAAATTTAAATTCAACATTCAACTTATGTTTTACCAGCCGCAGTCAAAGTGTCAAGTGGAACGTGAGGTTGATAGAAAACATCCAGAGTGAGCACATCAAAAGGAAATAGTCCTCACTCTGAACATCATCGCCCATGATTTAATGGTTGACCAAAATCTTGAGGCCGGTAACAAAGGATGAAATTTCTCATCGAAGTAGACTAAGCGCATCCGAGCAGCGCACGTGCACCCTGCAGTGCAGATACAATGTGCGCTGTAAATACACTGTGCAGCACAGTCGTAGTGTGCAGCACACGTCTGTAATTATCAGTGAACTGAATTTTTGTTGTGCGTGAGATTTAAGTTGCCATTAGCAATTTCACGGCAATTTTGCGCAAGTCAACTGGCCGGTTGCAGTGCAAGCACTTTTACGCTCCAACATGCAACAATTTAAAAAAAATTTCCTCCAACACGTTGGTTGAAATATCATTGCGTTTGTCATTAACGAATACTGATTCTTGTTGCCCAGCTGAAACTTCACATGAATAATGCTTGACAATAGATACAGCCATCAGCTCCACACGGTTTGAAATGCTAATACCGAGAGCCATTGGGAAAGTCTACTTGACGGAATAAAAAGAAAACTATTGGTCACCTCACAGCGACGAGAGAGCATCCCGACTGTCAGCTTTTGACAGCGCAGATGAAGCAATCGAAAGCAATGAACATTAATTCAGGTGAATCTTGGAAGGCTTCCAACAGTTAAATTAATTATGTGTCTCAAAGCCATTAGGATTTACGAACAGTGACCGCGCACTGAGTTTATTTATAAAAATAGCAACTGGCGAGCGATCACTTCACTGGCGGTTGGAACCGTTTTCGTCATGAAGTGATATCGAGTTGGTTCAGTTAGCCTCACATATGAGATTGAGCGAATCTAAAGAAAGAATTAATTTAAAAGACAACGAATATAAACAAATGCCCACTGTAATACGTTTGTGTATAACATTGCACAAAAATAGAGATGACAATTCTGGCTCGTAGTAACTTACTAGCATAACAACACATGACTGTGCGAGCGCTTTCTCTGGGTTACTTATGGAGGCCAGAGTACAGGCACTGAAGCTGCTGATGGGTGCTCGATCATGTCGCATGCGGGTAACCACAAAACTTTACCTAGCATTTACTTGGAGCTGTGATGCGATTCTTTAGAGCCATGAAATCCGAGAGGAAGTTGAAATTGTACTCGAAAATATGAATGATAGGGCGAATGGGTTCGACACTAATATGTCATCTCAAAACTGGACAATGTGATGACTATTTGAAACTGAAATACTGCGTGCATACGTATTGCATCCATGTCCTGCACGCATGTTCTGCACGCATGTACTGCACGCAT
>JACJUY010001354.1:50224-93051 GCA_014220935.1 Platorchestia sp. MABIK | reverse complement strand
GCATGTACTGCAAGCATGTACTGCAAGCATGTACTGCAAGCATGTACTGCAAGCATGTACTGCAAGCACGTACTGCACGCATGTACTGCACGCATGTACTGCAAGCATGTACTGTCCGCATGTACTGTCCGCATGTACTGTCCGCATGTACTGTCCGCATGTACTGCACGCATGTACTGCACGCATGTACTGCACGCATGTACTGCACGCATGTACTGCACGCATGTACTGCACGCATGTACTGTACGCATGTACTGTACGCATGTACTGTACGCATGTACTGTACGCATGTACTGTACGCATTTACTGTACGCATTTACTGTACGCATGTACTGTACGCATGTACTGCACGCATGTACTGTACGCATGTACTGCACGCATGTACTGCACGCATGTACTGCATGCATGTGCTGGATCCTGTTCAACAACCTTACATGGATGATGAAAGTTTCAAACTGAGTAGGTATTGGAAAACATAACTGGTCGTTATATAACTGGATAAGAATGTATTGGTGGCAATATTTTGATCAATTTTGACGGCAATATGAAAACACGACGTGCTGGATTCTAAAATACATCCAAAATTTAGCTAGCTAAATTAAGTTGATAATTACTACACATTTTATTGTATTCCGAATGACCTGTTCACTTGAAAACTTGAATAACTTTTACTGCAAAATTTTAGCAGAAATGGAAAATGGAAAATGTGGAGATCTAACCGAGGAAATAGCCGTGCACTTGCGGTTATGGCAACGAAACCTTAAAGGCGTTAAACACGTTGACGGCGAGGGGTCAAACTGAAATTCAATATTCAACTCAAATTTAAAGTCAATTGCAGTGAGCAAACATTAACTGGATCATTCCTTCATTTAGTGTTAATTAAGTATCTATGAAAATTGAGTTAGTGATTACTGGTCGGTCAGCAGAATTTTGAAAATTCTCTCCGTGTACAGCGGTGGCTCACGTCGCGACCAACGTGTAGAAACTATACAAAATAATCAAGGGTTTTGTCATTTTGCTCTGATGCTGTAAAAAATGGTCTGGTGCAAAGCGCAAGAAAGATCTCATTTTACTTGCTTTGCTATTGAAACAGTTCCATGCGGGCTCCCACACGTTCAAATCCGCTCCATTAGGCAAAACCATTCCTTGCACCTAAAAGGAATTCTATAAACATGGAATTAATGATGCAAACATCTCTGGAACTCTTTCAGTCGCGTTTATTATGATTTCAAATTGTTCATTTTTGAAGAAAAATATTAGTAAAATAACTGACTAATATATCAAGTCCAAAGATGATTACTTCCAAGGATTCACTCGCATTTGACGTTTAAAATGAAGCTGCTTTCCTGGAATAGCCGAGACAATGTGAAAAAAAAGCAAGAATGTGTATGCTGGAAAGACAATAGTTAATTCAACTGATCTTTCATCATTTTCGTCAAACTAAGAAGAGATATCGACAACAGAAATTGGAAATTATTGTATAATTAAGTAGATGACGCAGTTTCTCTTAAAAGCGCCCATTTGAGCAATTATGAGAAACGATACAATTAAAATAGAGAGTGAGACACCCCGCACTGCCATCTGGCTTCCTACAATTCCATGGCGGATAATCGCAACCTTTCCCTGGGAAGCGTGTCATGGAAAATGAGTACGCAGCAATGAGCCTCTGCGAGTACGAGGAGTAGATCCGACGCCTCTGCTAGCCTCAATACATGAACACGTTAAACAAACACGCTAATAGACACAGCTGAACCACTATCATTGTTTTGCCTCGTTAGAATTACAAACGAAACAAAGACTCTCGTTATTTTCATCAGATCAATACGTGACACGTTGGCTTGTTCACATGACCGATGAAACTTCTTCATTTTACGACCAATCAATGACAATCGGATGAATGAGAAACATGAGTTCATGAGCCTCAGAAGGCGAACAGATGTCTAGTAGGGAAAGCAGCCCTGATTGCAGAAACTAACTTAACGCAGGATTAGTGCGTCGAATAGAGAGCGCGTATTATACAGGTAATAAAATAAACATACAACCATAAAGCTCAATTAACGTATCAGCGGAAAATTTATTTCATGGTACTTTCCCACCGAGTTAAATCAAGATAAAATTAGTTGACTCATAACGATTTATACAGAAATTCGTCACGCAAACTTGCCGGCTGCGCCTGCTCTCCTGCACTCCGCAAATCGCACCTCGATGCTGCGTCGTACAGTCCAGCTCTCATTGACAAGACTCGTGCTTCTAATGCTTGTCTGTGTAATAACCCTACAAGCTGTCAAGATCTGAGTAAGGAGATACGAACTGCATTTCCCACGAAAAACGAAACCCAAAAAGAAACCGGAAAACAACTATTCAGAAAACGTTATCGCGTGCAGATCTCCAGATCAGAGATCTGTTCTAGCTACAACACGTTGTTTGTATACGCAAATTCATGTCGATATTTAGTTAAATCAAAATTTATTCCGAATAGCTCATAAAACTAATGAGCTATTTGTACTAACGATGTCCGACAACAAAAAATACACCATAGTGGAGTCCATGTTTCGGTTTTACGGCACGACCTCAACCAAACCGAGACATGAAAAGAAGTTACTGAACCAAACCCAAGAACTATATATAGAAAGCTGAAGATACCTTAGTTTAATTAATTTCTTATGAAAAGAATTTGTCCAACCGCAAAAATTGGAAAATATTACATGTTAAATTAAACTTGCATTTTAATGCCTAAAAACATTTTCACAGTTGAACGTTGTATCCTCAACAGTAATGAGAGTTACGGGATGTTAATGACTTAATCAGCACACCAAGTGGTGCATAAAAAAATATTTTCTATTATTTTAACTTATCAAGAAATACAGTGAATGAAAACGATTGAAATATCACTAAATGTTTGTAACATTTTTCTTAAGTGCAACGGCTTCTAAATAAAAAATTCTTCTGACGTATTAAATTCCGCACGTGAGTAAATCGCATCGAACTAAATTAAGGCTTGAATGTTTGCCAGATCTCAATAGGATGATGGATCTCAAATGTATAAAGTAAGCATGGTAATGAGCTTGAATGGAAGATCTATCCTTGACTCATTTAGATCAAATTCAATCGAACACGAATTCTAACAAAGCCTAAAAATGTTTTTATCTTCCTAACATAAGTGTCTGTATGACCTATGTTTTGACCTTCAAATAACAAACTGAGGGTCTCAAAGAGAACCCACAAAAATTGACAGAAAAAACAGACTCAACTATATTCAAGTAGCGAAATTACTTACGAAGAATGAAACTAGACATCTTCAACTACTCCAGAAGCTAGAAGATCAACACAATGTTTGAAGAAAAAAACAGATTTGGTTATAGTCGAGGAAATTGCAGTCCTGCAACGGTTGATAAAAACTCCCAAGTGAAAGGTCAATACGTCACCAAAATAAAGGCCTCGCACGTAGGCGCTCTAGGAAGAGGCTCATCTCACCTGGAAACAAGAAAATAATGGTTAAAAAACTAAAATAATTTAACGAACTACAGAAAATGTGCACGCACTGCGAACATTTTAAGTCCAGAACATAAATAGAAGTGAATTCACGCATTGTGAAGAGTGTTTGACGAAGCAACGAGTGAAACGCATACTCGGACATAGTTTTAGATAAGTAACAATTTTTGTATTTATCTATAAATAAGCGGCAAACACATAGCTATGGATAAGCAGCAATTGAAGGCGTACGCTAATATGAAATAAACTTTTACTATGAGATTACAATGTAAAAAGTATCAACGTAAAATTTTACTTTACCCTGAAGATAATCGTGGTAACTATAAAGTTCAAAGACGTAAAAAGGAAAACATTTCGGCCATAGATATTTTTGCTTTCACTTCAATTGCTGGTATTGAACAAAACAGAATTACTTCTGCAGTTGCACCGAGAAATAACAGTTTAATTGAGAGGGAATGACAAAGAATATTCTCTAAAGGTTGCTGTCAGGAACCCATTAACTCCAAGGGAACAATCACGGTAGTTTCTCTAGCGTTCAATTTGGAGGGAGAAAAGAGCTCAAATTCTTGAGATTGACACACACTGAATTCCGCGAAGTGAGAACTCGAGAAGCCTCGCGCTCGTGTGTCTCTTAACAAAGCTGCAGTGAACACAAAGGCGTCACGAGGTACTTACCATTGCTCTTTAGAAACAAATCGATTGAAACACGCTGGTTAAAAACTTACCAAACGCTAAACGAAAAAATTCCGCTTAGATCAAGTTCGACAAATCTATAGAGAATGGTGGACTATAATCAGCGATCACATTTCAGTTTATGTCTGGGAATTGTAAGTACAAGAACGGAACGATGAAAAACCAATAATTTAAACAATTTAAAAAATTTTAAAAATTTGAATTCATAGATTCATTAATTCCCGCCACTAAGTCCTTCAAATACTCAAATCGTTCAAGTACGTAATGTACGAATTGCAGCAGTGAATTAAAAACGTCTTCGTGCAGTTAATATTAACATGCAGCACTTATACAGTGTACGTAGTTATTTGTACATTTGATTTCAATTTACCTCACTAATTTCGAATATTAGTATCCTTATATGAACTCGAAATCAATGGTGATAGAATATGAAGGTATATAGAAACTTTGACTCAGTGAAAAATATCTGAACAATTCTAAACTCTCATCTGACACAAAGATCAAAATTAATCAATGAACAGGAATAAGTTACATGGGAACCATTACCTGGACATATGATATAGCAGAGTAGCCACAAGATTATGTGTTTTGCCAGAATAAATGTGCATAACCATCGTCTGTAATTCGAGTGTGCTTACTGAACCAGTTATTTTGGCTGCGAGCTTTAATGTGATCAGATTAAATCAGGCTCTTAGTTCAAGCATTCCTTGTCATGTACAACATACACAAGTGCGCTTTTACCCAAAATTCATTGAGCTTATGAACAGTGAGATTCAAAAAAGTTTATAAAACAAGGTAAATGTTGTACTTAAAAGTAATGTGATGAAAAAAAGAACAGCAGTTAATCAAAAAAATGATACGTAATAAAACAAAAAATAAACTATCCTTATTTAATCAAAAGGCATACCTAATCGTCAGCTCATGCCCTCATATCTTCCTAGTGGGAGCGCTAATTTCAACGGATACAATAGTAGTATCCTCCTGACAGGATTATGTGCCACCATAGAACCACATTTACGAGTGAATGAATATCGCTTAACTCAATAGCTGATCATGCAGGCGCCGTTGTAGTGCGGCTATTGTTTCCTAACGAAGACGCGCACAAGAAACACGAAACAAACGCATACCGTGTTGCTTAATTATAGCGAATGTGTTAGGGGCTGAGGACAGCTATAAATCGCAGAACTTTTTCATTTTTATAAATATTAGCAAATATCGAGCCCATTCACCATTCCCCTCTCCTCATCACGAATATAATGCAGGTCCTTGAAGGAGTCGTAAAGGCCACGTGTAATTTGTGTTTCAA
This sequence comes from Platorchestia sp. MABIK, assembly GCA_014220935.1. Lineage (NCBI taxonomy): Eukaryota > Metazoa > Arthropoda > Malacostraca > Amphipoda > Talitridae > Platorchestia > Platorchestia sp. MABIK. The sequence continues at coordinate 87,560 of JACJUY010001354.1, read as the reverse complement.
GAGGCTGCCGTACGTCTCGACAATAAAAGGCAATATTGAGCAAGACGTCGTAAACTAGATAGAAGCACTCTAGACACTATATAGAGAGGGGTGCAACAGTTAGGCTTTTAACGCTCCGGGCAATAAAATATTACTTCTTTATGATCGAGTGAAGCTGGTTATCCCTTCAATGAAGTGAAACAAAGAGGATGTGAAGAAGAGTATGAAAATATTATTTAATTGTTCTTTTGTTCAAGTAAAGAACGATTTCAAGAATGAAGATTAAGAATATCACTTATAAAGTAGAAGCATTCAATTAACGAAAAAGTCCAATAAAAAAGTCAGGATGAGAAAAATATGCCAGCACAACCAAAACTGAGAAAATAGCAGCCCGCAGGAAGAGAGATCGAGGAGACCTCGTTGCAAACTTTATGGTTAAAATCGCAACGCTGCACAGCAACAAAAACCGAGCACAAAATATCATTAAATTTGAAGCACCTCCTCAGAAATTTGTCCCACGAACTTCACATCTCTATCTGAATAAATTTACGTCTTGTTCCACTAATGTGCAGATAAATATCAGTGGGATTCAACTAGTCGCCCACTAGGGGAGTCAACACAAGTTTTATTATGGGTATAATTAGTCTAAAAATTGAAATTGTAGTTTGAAGTCTACCTTTGTCTAACAACAATTAGAATTTTTCATATAAAGTTCGTGGGAACCGACAATCAAAGTCATAAAAAAATCTAGAGTGTGTGACAAATAACAACATGTAAAGATAGGATTGTGTAAGATTAGGTGAGATTAGATTAGATGTTAGTTTAAGCTTCTCTAACCTTAACAAAGGCGTTCCAAAGAGAGGAGAGGAAGGCACCATTTAGTATGATGTTTAGGGAACGCAGAATCTATGCACAAGGAACACGGAAACTGTAAGTTCAAAAAGAAGCATATGTAACAAGATAAAAGTTGAAGAAGAAAGTAGTAGGTGCTGAAAAACATGACAGCAGTGAACCGAAAAAAGATGGTTCGTAACAAAACAAAAACCTTTTCTATTTCAACGAAAGGAAGGCCTACCATAACTTTAGCTCGGGGCCTCGAATATACCCCATGAGGTCGTTAATTCCCATATGTGTAATAGTGGTATCCTCCACAGGGGAGGATTACGTAGGAGTATTCTAAATGCTTTTATAGAAAACGGTTCGAGTCGCAGCGAAGAGTGCTAAGTGAAAAGGCTTGTTTCGCGCGAGTCGGCACAGCGTGAGTGCAAGGATGGACGCTTTGTTCATGTTGCATCACCTCGATCACCGGCCCAGGTCATTAAAATGATTCATTAATTGGAGAAGAAAAACAAACTAGAAAGAGATATCCCGAGCCCCATACTTGAAAGGAAACGGAGAAAATTTGATCAAAAAGAAGGAGTCTATAACCCTTGGGAAATGTGGGCCCATTGGACTTTTTCTTAATCGTGGGGATATAAAATTTTACATGAAAAACCTCCAAGAGGTTTAAACACGTTCGTTACGCTTCCGCGGTTGTTAACGGTATATTAGTTAGGTTATAAGTAGCAGAATTGGGAAATCGACTTTACTGCTCGATTGCATTTTTATCCTTTCCAAGAAATATGAGAATACAAAATCAGGATTATTTCTCACCTCGTATGATAAGTTATTTTCTGAAAAGGCTGTGAAGCAGATAAAATGCTTTTCACTTATGCCGGTTCGTGAATGAGTAATTTACCTACTTAGTGTTACACATATGGTTTCATACGTACGGAATGTGTTAAGCGAAACCTCTTAGAAAGGAGGTTTGATAATGGACGTGAAAACGATGCTGAAATTTCGGCAATCTAAAATGTACAAGAGTATCCGATCGTTTAAAATAATATATACATACTATGTCATGAGTAGATATATCGTAAGTAGAAGCATCATTCGACGTTCATTCATTAATGTTGTTGAAATGAAACTGTCAATAATGAAAAGCGATCAAATGAAAAATGTGTAGTGTTCATCAGTAGAGGTAAATGGAGTCACCATCAATGAAATAAACAAATGTAAACTGATTATAGGTTAAAATGTATATAAATATCGGAAGTTAACTGAAATAAAAATTTTACAGATGCGTCATGGAAACCTAAGTTTCACATCAGGCAGCGGAATTAATGGTAGAAATTGTACAATGCTGACTTGGGTTGGGCGAGTTGGATGAATTTGTCTGAATAAGTATCATCCTGATGATGCTAAATAGCTTGAAATGTTTTTGTACGATGAAGACCTGCAGTCTGAAATATTTTATACAAGAAAGATGAAATAAAGATCCTTACGAATCTGCCATTGAAAAATAAATAAAAAATAAATTTCGGGGATAGTCAATAGAATGCATTCTTGCTTGCTGGTGGTGGATATGTTGTGATGTATCTCCTTTACTTGCCTTTGCTTCTATTAACGTCTTAGTGAAAGAAACATCATCCGGAAAAATTTGCCTTCCCATGTGCATGGTCAAATTCGAGAAATGATGTCGGAATGAAACATTAACAAACTGAACATTAAAACATGTCGTTAAAAAATTGAAACTGAGAATAGGATGCAATCATTGTGGCCTGGTTCTCCAAATGTGCTTGTCTTTCATGTTAACGCATACTGTAATTGATGGGCTCAAAGCCTGCGGTCCTTTAGTTTCATTTTCTCAAGCTAACATCTGTAGTCGGTGAAGTAAACATGGCGGCCAATGTTAGAATTTCGGAGGTGTTGTAATTGTAGTATACCAATTTTTAATTGCGTGTCCTCTGAATAGCAATCGTGTAATAGGATATTATTGTGTGGGTAGTGTCGTAAGTTCTCTCAATCGTATACGTCCCGAGTATATTCAGCGAACAGGTCGTGGCTCAATGACGCAGAAAAGCCCTAAGAAAAGTGGGTCATGGAGATGCAAGTCTGTCTGTCAGCTGAATTCGGTGAGTAATCGTAATAATTTTAATTTCTACATGCAGGCTCACTGTGGTGCATTGTTATGTATACCGTGTTTAAGTTGTACTCGTGCAAATTGTATTATCATTTAAATGTTTGAGTGGAGGTGTGTTATTCCTCCAATGCGAGATTCTCTTGTTCATGAAAATGAATAGGTGGTTGACGTCTCGTGACAAGCGTGCAATACAATAAGAGTACGAAGTCGTCGAGTCCGTCAACCGATTGCAAATAATTTCCCTTTCAAAATGAAGTGGTCAGTTAGTCGGGGTCACCGCTGCAACGTTGCAACTTCCGGCTGAGATGCAGTTCCTCTCACCTCAATGTAACGAGTGTCGCATCAAGACGTCAACGAGGCAGGATTTGAAGAGATGTTTTTGAAATGCAGCACAAAGTTAACCAGCGTCACAATACATCCATGCCAGTAAGTCTAAAGCTCAAAAGGCTAATTTGCTAGAGAAAGTAAGCGACGGAGAGACCTAGTGTCTGGTGTCACAATGCACGCATCACATGCAAGGGCACATGTTCTCTGCGGTCAGTTCACTTCAGGAAGCTCAATCAACTCCGCAAAAAACTCAAATTGAGTCAAAAACTAAATGCCTGGAATTTTTTCCTGCCCGTGTGTGGCAAAGTTACCCATGAAAATTTACAATTGAATTGTTGGGCAGAATAAGCAAGTTCGAAACACTGAGGCCATTAAGAACACGCTTAGGAATGTAGCAACTAAACAGTCTCTCAGCATTACTTCAAAAGTTGAAAGGATAATTTTTAGAAGCTGCCTTAGAGAATATTTTGACAAGCTATTATAGAGGAACTTCGAAAAAAATCGTTAGATTATATCTCTCTAAAAATGGAAAAGATGCAACTGAAATTACCGTACAAAACTTATGTAAAAAATTCAATTCTAGTCGCACACCTACTAAGAAAAGCCATCACCTGACAGTGATACTAAAAGCGCCCCTACACACTTCGAATTAAAAGAACACAGCCAAAGTTTCAGATAAAATTCTGCGAACAACTACGAGATATATGAGAGCGGAGCCGTAGGTGCGCTGTTATCAAACCGCGAGCGAGGAGGCGGTTTTGCGCATGCGTGGCGGTGCTCCAGACCAAACAACGGCTCGCGTCGCCTTTTGTGGAGCGCAGGCGCGGTGCGTGAAGGGCATAAAATGCAATCAAGTCAGAAAACTAACTCTCTTGTCTCGGCACGCAGAGAATGGAGCGAATTGCCGCTGATGGAGTCCAATATATCGAAGGAACTGTTGATGGAAGTGCGTAAAATAAAAACCTAAGAGGCTGAAACTTCCGCGACTCAGAGCGTTTACAGTGTCGTTCAAGTCTTGAACTTTCAAAGTAACACTTCAGCTTTGGAACGAATGTTGAACTTGAAATACTTACATAGGTCATGAGGTCATTCTCTTGGGCAAATGTTGAATGCAGGATCGAAACTTAGCATTCCTAAAATTGACAACGGAACAATTCTGAGAGCACACGATGTAGATGTAAATTATTCTTAGATTAGATTATAAGTTAGTTTAAACCTCCCTATTCACCACAAAGCCGATCCAAAGAGAGGAAAGAGGAAGGCATCATTTAGCATTATGGAGTTAAGGGAACGCGGAATCTATGCAGAAAGGGCATCGAAACAGTAAGTTGAGAAAGAATATTATGAAACAAGATCAAAGTCGAAGAAGAAAGTAGTAGGAGCTGAAAAACAGGACAGCAGTGAACCGAAAAAAAAGATGATCCTTAACAAAACAAAAAACATTTCAACAAAAATAAGGCCTACCTAACTCTCAGCTCGAGCCCCCACATTTTCCAACTAGGAGCGCTAATTCCGAATACAATAGTTGTATCCCTCTGAGGGGGCACACGATGTAAATGTAGCTTAAAACAACGTTGAGACATTCTGCCTAGCTTGGTAGAAATCTTTCGCAGTTGAGAAACTCTTCAGACACAGTATACTGCCTCAGCACGCACTTTTGGTGACAGGGCTTAAGAATGGAAATTAAAATGGGCATGAACTGCTCACTATTTCAGCGCAGATAAGGCAGCCAAAAACAAAAACTCAACCTAGAAAATTAGAAGCTAAATCTTTTTATCAAAAACACGACTGTGAACTTTGTATGTTTTTCAATAGAAATGTGACAAATAATTTCACATAAATATCCAAAGGACTCGGTTTAAGTATTCTTGAAAACATAGCATCCAGCATAGGGTATGTTGGGTTTAGAGGAATTTTACATCAGAAGCCCACACATACGAATGCCATGCTTAAAATCTGCATTTGAAATAAGTGAGGCCAAACGCGTGTTGCAAGTTATTGCTAGCTTAATATTCTCTTAATAAAAAGGACCACCACGTTTGCCCAAAAACTGAAGAGGCTACGTACCAGCATGCAGGACAACGCCAGCCACAGCAGTATACTCACGGGCACAATTATTGGCTGGCGATCAAACTACGACCAATACTATATTACTAAAGAGGCTTCATGACAAGTCACTACAGCGTTGCTAGCCGTCACTTGACAAACGCTGTTGTAAACTCGTCAACACCCGCAGTCTGCCACAATTCGTACGCTAGAAATACAGAACTTTTGAATACGAAACTTCAATCAGCGGCTCTTTGCAAGCACTGAGAGTGTGACGCTGCTATGAAGAAAATTTACCAAAGTAATTTTCCTGAATACTCGTACTTTACACGTTCACCGCGTTTCTGTGATAGTTAGCGGTTCGTTTGGTTAGGACGCAAGTAGCAGAATTGGGAAATCGACTTTACTCATCGAACACATTTTTATCCTTCTAAAGAAATAAGGCAACTCAGTTGCAGGCAACATTTCATCTCGTATGATAGCATTTTTTTTTTATCATGAAACAGATGAAATGTCATTCATTTATGCCATATGACACAAATGACCCAACACGCGGGGAACGTGTTAACACTTTAACCACTATTGATTAACTGAAGTTCAAGATTAAACTCAAATATAAAGTCAATTGTAGTCGGCAATTTTGAAAACAGCAAACATTAACTGGATCATGCCCTCATTTAGCTTTATTTAGTATTTATGAAAATTGAGTTAGTGACTACTGGTCGGTCAGCAGCATTATGAAAATCCCATTCGTGGCCACCGGTAGCGCACGTTGCGTTCAAAGTGATAGGCTATTATTCCTTTTAAAAACACTGGCTCCACAACGAAGCTGCACCTCTATTCGTATTCCACCAAGGAAGGCAGCGAGCAGTTCCAGCACAGCACCGGTCCAGGATGACCCGCCACATGAACCCCCGCCAGGATGTGAGGTTATCGCTAAATATCCTCCAGTTCTTACCTCCTACTCAGACCAATAACCTCAGCGTTCACTGTCTCACGGACCGGCAGCATTGCATTCAGTAGCCATTGTCAGTTCCGAGTCTTTCATCTCTGACTCCAACTCTAGTTTTCGTTTGTTCCAGGAATATGGGTAAGTTAGATCGGATTAATAGTTTAAACCTCCCTAGCCACAACAAAAAGGCTCCCAAGATAAGAAGGAGAAAAGCACCTTTTAGTTCGGATTCAAGGGAATGGGGAATCTAAGCACCAAGTGTGCCCCCACACTCTGCGCACAGAAACAATCAGATAAAAGTTTACGAAACAAGATCAAAGTTGACGAAGAAAACCACAGTTGGAGAAAAAAATACAACAGTGAACCAAAAATCATGGTTCGTAGATTTGATTAAGAATCAGTTTAAGCTTCCCTAACCACGTACAATGTGCCCCAAAAAAAGATTGAGGAAGGTGCCATTTAGTATGAACTTGGGGGGACAGTGCTCAAGGCGTGCTCCCACACAGGAAACTGTGCGCACAGAAACAGCAAGATTGAAAGAAGTTCATGAAGCAAGATAAAAGTTGTAGAAGAAAAGTTATTCAACTAAAGGAAAACCTACCTAACCACCAGCTTCGGACCTCACATCTTCCGCTTGGGAACTCTGTTTCCCATGAATACAATAGTTATATCCCCCTGAAAGGCAGGGTTATTACGTATCAGTGTCAATTTTGCAAAAAAAAATTTCGGCTTATCAAGGCCATCAAATTATTACGGAATCGTAATTTAACCATCAATAGCTAATGTATAAAAGCATTTGTATCGTTCTTAATAAGAAATTGCTCAAAGAATGACAAAATTTCAAGTAGCCTACCTACAGCTCTGAGCAATGCAGACCATTGAAGGCATCTCCCGACCGTGAAAAAAAATTGTTCTCCACGGTGATTTTCCAAGTAATTACAGCAAATGCCACTCTAATTTTCGTGACCAAGCCATCCATGGGACAATGAAAGTGATCGCTCCAATGACTCTTCTTAAGAGGAACGAGGGTTGCAATGAACAAGCAAGAAGAATCCAAGTCTGAACAATGAGCGCATGAGGTTGCGCCAAAGAATTTTACAGGAGGAAGACGTTATTTCAACTTACAGGAAACCGCACCGTGCATCGAGGGAGAACTTCTCATGCAGCAGCGAACAAACACGATCGTCATTGCAAATTTTGCGCCTAATGACAACACCCTGGCAATTGACCCTTGCGAGCAGAATGGATAGAGGCGAAGAACTTTGTTGCCGTGGGAACTGCCTCTGATACGTGAAGTTAGAACTTCCGTCATGAGAGAATCGAGAACTCTACAGTTTTTTGTGTGATAAGGACCTTTTCGGTTAGAACTGTTTTGCAATCGTAAGCCGTCCCAATGTTTTTGCCATTCTTTACGCAGTTTACACCGTGTCTACTTAAACGATGACCGCTGGAGTTGAACTATTATTCAGTATTCAACTCAAATTTAAAGTCATTGTATTATACGTCAGCAATTTCGAAAATAGAAAATATTAACTGGATAGTGCCTTTATTTAATCTTGATTAAGTATTTATAAAATTAAGTTTGTGACAGCTGGTCGATCAACACCATTATAAAAATCCTTTTCGTGCCCACCGGCGACTCACGTCGCGTACGTAAAGGGATAATGTTGAGAACGGTGTGCGAAACGAAATTTAACTAAGCGATGTTGTGAGAGCTCTTTGGAACACAAGATAACAAGCCGCGAGAGCTCTTTTGAACACAAGATAACAAGCCGCGAGAGCTCTTTTTACCAAACATAAGCCGTAAGAGAGGCTGCGTAACCATCTCCATGACATGAAAAGCACACCACAAACGAAGGTAAAATCTAGACAAAAGTTCAATTTCGTCCCAGTTGTTCAGGACATAAACAGAAGAGCACAAACGAGAAATTAAGGCCACAGGAAATATTGAACAAAATTCAGTTCAAAAAACCATTGCTTAAGATTTTGAGGGTTGCATGGGAGAAATGAGAGGATTGAGTAAAGAATGAGCTCTGGGCCTCACAGAACAGATACTTTCTGCCTTAACGAGCTTACGAATTATTTTTAGATGAGTGTTAAGCCTCTAAGGAAAGCGAACAACAAGTGCATTCAGCGGAGGAGAAAGAGTATTTTTATGCGTAAACACAATTCCTTAGGGAATCAAATTTTTTGAATGAGCACAGGGCAGATAGCTACGATTCAAGGATCTTCTTCTAGATAAAAATAAAATGTGTATGCAGGCCCTTTTCTCTCACAGCAGCAGTTTACTAAGCTCCGACTGTCGAAAAAACTTTAGTTCCTCGCTTTCTCAATGTGTTGGAGAAGACCATAAATCATGCACATCTGAACCACAACTCAACTTGTGTACGGCTCGGAACATCACCTGTCTATACCGATCTGAAGGAGTCTAGCTCATGGCCACTGCTGCTGCAGAGTAAGCCATCTTATTCGAATACCAGTCAAACTATATGTAATTTTACCAGGTTGTCTAAAAATTTTCACACCCATTTAATAAGATTAGATTATTAGTTAGTTTAAGCCTCCCTATCCGCAACAAAGGCGATCCAAAGAGAGGAAGGAGGGAGGCACCATTCAGTATAGATTAAGGGAACCCGGAATCTATGCAGAAAGGGCACAGAAACAGTAAGTTGAAAAAGAAGATTTTGAAACGAGATCAAAGTTGAAGAAGAAAGTAGTAGGTGCTGAAAAAACAGAACAGCAGTGAACCGAAAAAAAAGATGGTCCTCCACAAAACAGCTCGGGCTCTCACATTTTCCCCCTGAGAGTGGCAATTCCCATAAATACAAAAGTTGTATCTCGCTGAGGGGACATTTAATAAGAACATGTTCCCCCACAACCAAAGAACAATCCGCGTATTCAATTTACTTTTATGCTATGTCAACATTTCGCGATAAAAATTCCGAAAAAGGGCTTATTTTCAACTTTTGACAATAATGAGACTTCCCATTCATCCACATTCAATAGTATGAAGAGAACAAGACGTCATGCGACAACATTCTTGAGAAAAAATTCAACATGAAACCTCCATCGCAAAAACTGGCCAAGTTTAAAAGTAAATCGACAAGAATTGATAAGAGAGGTACAAAAATTTACCTCAAGATCGTCGGTCTCACACGGCTCGTCTTCCACTCGACGCTCCCACGAGTGCCATTAAAACCGTTCTAGAATTTCCCTCCACTGCGTTGCGAGAGGGCCAACGCTTAAGCAAGAGAAGTTCACATGCCGCAAGTTCAGTCGTACTCGCAATTATGTACTGCGTGCGCCCAATTCCAAACACGGTTGCAGTAACGCCACGTTCGGAAGGTTAAGATGAGAAATTCAATTGGTTTTAGCTTGAGGACACAGCAGCCCACTGACTTCCATTGTGCGCAGAAAATACTGTTTTCTTTGCTCGAAAAAATACGAAATGAATTGTTGAATAAAAGCTCAAAGAATTTTCATAACTATTATTAATGGTTAATTGACAAGTGCGACTCACAGACCAAGAGGTAAAACATGCAAAAACGCAGCGCTTTGATGGAGTCTGTCCGAATAAAATGAAGTTTTCACGTAGAAATCTTTGACGGTCTCAAAAACTTCACAGACAAAATTCGTTCTCTATTCTCTAGAGTAGAAGTCAGTCATTTTAATAAAACTCAATGATAGGAATAAAAACTCGTTATCCTAACCCAAATTCCACTTAGTGGGCAAAAAGAAAAGCAAAGAGTGCAATACAACTCTCAAGGCTACACATGACACAACTTCAGAGTATTTAACGTGCATTGTCGATTCTCCTACCTCTTGTACATTTGGTTTTTTTCTTCTTTACCATTAGCTCAACAGCCTAAAAAAAAATTTGGGGCTTAAGATTCTCCTCAGCGTTCAAGTGCGTCCAGTGGAGAACGACCTAAAATACTAAGCCAAAACTCACCACATGAAGCAAGCGAGCTGGGCTTCGTACCTTGTTTCCTAACACAAGTGAAGTCAAAGCATAGTTGATTTTGTGTGACGTACCTAGGTTAAAGTAAAAATGGGCTGGTTTAAGTCCCATTCAGTTTGTTTAAACAGTAAACTAGTTAACATGGTTAACTTTAATCTCGATGTTTAAACAACATGAAGGTCAAGGAAAGTTATGTGCATGGGTAGGCTTTGGGTTAGTTGAGGTTAGGCAAGATTTGCTTTCATTCTGTAGCATAGACATTTGTTAAAATATATCAAAAAAGCACGATATCGATAGTAACAAGGTTGAAAATGTAACCGATAATGTTATGGGAAAATGATGACAATCACTTACATTTTTTCGTTATTTACATTAGCTACAGAGACTCATGAACACGGACCGCATTCAATTCGACATATCAAACCTTTGAGTGAATTGAAAATAACACAGTCTTGTATATACTCATTGAAATCTTGAATTACCGTAAGAAAAATTACGATGAATTATTGCGCAGTAAACGACAGTCACGAACACCTTTGACATTTGCCCCGAAGACTTTGGACTTCTTTCTTCAACAAGCAATGCAAAATGCTGACCCATGACCAGCCGAACGAACAGCTGCAGGCAACGCAATATGGCAATTTATGACGCAGTTCAATCGATATACCGTAACGAAAAATACGGTCATTTCACGCGTATGAAACCTTGCCTGCGACGTCAGAATGCAAGGCCTCAACGACGGCTTGGGTTGCCTCGAAGACTTGGGCTCTCGTGAACCGAGGCATGATCTTGTCACAGCGCTAGAGAACCTTAGGCTTTTCGTGGTCTTGAATACTTGCACTGGCTAAATCATTACAATTTCAGAAACAACAATCCATGAACGACTGAGCAGAAATGTTAACGGAAAGATTTAGGATTACATTCTTCAAAGTCCATGATCGTGAGCCGAACCATTTATGGACATCCTCGTGCGTTAAGGTGTCCTCTGCTCACCCGCCCACGACGAATAAAAGAAAAAATCGAGCCACCAAGTAACTGTCGCAAAGCAACCTCGCCTAGGTGGCTTAGACATGCTAAAGTGAAAACAAAATCGGTGTATTCACACCGGCTACTGCGGAAAGATCGTTAGCTTAATTTTAAAAAATAACCATGTTTAAATTGAGACTAAGAAAGAAGTACAATGTTCGGAACACGAATGTTGGAATCATTTGTCAAAATCAAACAGTAGCTCTCAAGATCACAGGAACGATCTCTGAATTTGTATCATCTCTTTAGGGTACGAGACATATTTTCTTAACAAATTGAGTGAACAGCTTTCCCACGCTGCACATCACATATTGCAACGTGGTCATAACTTGACAAGATTATTTATTCTAAGTGCAGTGAGAGGTTTAGTTCGATCCTTTCAGCATCTAGTAACTCGTATCCAGTACACCATTCCTTCTTTCAGAGTGTCCAACGAAAAACCGTACAAGGAATTCTCTTTTGAAGAATTGCAAAACAATGGGGGTGAACAAATGGAGGCAGCAGTAGTTCCCGCCGCTGTCGCCAATAATTTTGCAACATAAACGCTGCCATTCAACAGCGATTATTTCAACCACAAGTGTAGTTCCGTCGCTCAGTATCAAGAACGATGACGCGCTATTACCGCCTCCAGGGCACAGAAATTATAGAAAATGCACGAACTATTTGGTCAAAAATCTATTTCAGAAGTGAAGCTTCAACATAGAGCACTCCAGGCAGGGGAGCAAGTTTATAGAAGTTTTACAACGCGTATCAAGTTTATAGAAGTTTTACAACGCGTATCAAGTTTATAGAAGTTTTACAACGCGTATCAAGTTTATAGAAGTTTTACAACGCGTATCTAGTTTATAGAAGTTTTACAACGCGTATCAAGTTTATAGAAGTTTTACAACGCGTATCAAGTTTATAGAAGTTTTACAACGCGTATCAAGTTTATAGATGTTTTACAACGCGTATCAAGTTCATAGCTGTTTCACAACATGTATCAAGTTCATAGATGTTTAACAACTCGTATCAAGTTTAAATAGAGAGTAAAACCTGCAGTGTGTGTGCGACAATACCATAAAAATGCGAGTGTAACCCAATAGAAAGTAATGAATCAAACAGCTCAATGCCGCAGTCGTAAATGATTTTAATTTGAACACATACACAGAGACAATTGCTGACTTTTGTAACAAGTAACTCGGCTTTAATGTTTCAGATCAAGGTTAAGTAACAGGGTAATACTTCTTCCAAGGTTGTTGCAACAATATAATATTGAAAGTATGCATGGAACTTCATTCATGGTATTCCATTAAAGAAATGATGGTAAACCTTGAATATATAGGGCTTCACTACAGTTTCTAGAACCAGGCGTTGAAACCTCATTCGCTTGGAGGACGTCTAAGTGTTTCCGTGCTTGTTGACAGTGCCTCTAATGAATAGCGGACAATGCTTCTATTTTCAATAATCGTTTTATATAATGATTAAAGATGCCAGAAGACCTTGTCCCACCGAAGACAAAAGAATCGATAAGCGGTAAGTCAACACTAAAAGTGAAATTAGTGAAGACTTAACGATCCAATCCACAAGGACTGCAGGTTTTTTGCTTCGATTCGAAGATATTTGCAATATATGATTACAGTCTGCAGATATTTGCACGGGCGTAATTACATGCTACCTGTTCATTGACACATAGCAAGACACTTGAAATCCGACAAGGAAAAGAGACGAGCATCATGGCGCATCCCCTACGCAGGAAATGCAATAACTGAACCATAACGCACGGCAGTGAGAAGCGTTGTTGAGCTTAGAACAAAATTTTTTGAAGTTCCTTTATATATGAGACGAGTAAGCAGTTTTAATTTCTTTCGTGCTCTTGCTCACAATGGAAGATATAATTAGAAACGATAGTACGACTAAGCAAGAAAATTAAGAGGAATTCCTCCAAACAAAGCTTTAAACCCGGTTTTTATGTATAAAAAACTTTAAAATTCAGTAGCCTCCCTAATTTGTTGTATACAACTTTTACTCTTTAAAACCAATAACAATAATCTCTTTTGCTCCGAATCACTGAAGTCTTTGAACAACAGGAACTTTCGTATCGCGCAAAAATGCATCGTAATTATTTATAGTTCAAGCGGAGAAGCGCCGTATTAACGAATATAGTCGGCGTATTTTTAATGAAAATGTTTTACAAGAGCCATTGATGATACGAAACAACTCGTCGCGAGGACGCAGCGAGAGACAGCATGGCCCGAGGCGCTGTGTTGCCTGCAATTAGCACTCCTTATCTCCTGCAGTCAAACCGCCACCACTCGCAGCTATAGGAGAGCGAGACAGATCTGATAAATCCAGGTTAAAGAACAATGCAGAGGCCATATTTAACTGAATTACACATACATTACATTTGTATGAACCCGTGTGTGGTAAATTTTTTCTCAAATAAAAATTCAATTAGAGCAATCATTTCTACACTAAACTGTTCTTGGCACGAAGATGAAAAATAAAATAAATATAAATATTTTGTTCAATAAGTTGCTTATTATTCAACAAAAAGCCCTCTTAAATTAAAAATGTAGTGTCAAACAGGTTGAAGCAACAAATTTCCCCTACAAAATACTACTGGCGCACAAGAACTTAGAAATATGAAAAATTGCAATTCTTCTCGTGAGCCAAACTATATGTTCATCCGGTATCAGAAATGAACTCTGTTCATTAAATGTCACCCGAGTATTTCTCGGAAAGAAATAAACGAACTACTCATATTTCATGCGTTACAAACTTGCCTTTGAGCTAAACCAGTTGAAATGAAAATAAAAACTGTTTATTCGAACAGGCTGCTGGAGAAAGCTCTTTAACCTAATTTCACTTCGTAACAGGAAATGAATCATATTTGTGTCACAAGTAGGATGTGGACGCTAAAAAGACAGATCATGTTTTCTCAAAATAATTCTTTTAAGCTTCAAACAAGATGAGCTCCACTTCAACTAGCGGCATAAGAACTCGCTTTGAGGACGCCATCGCTAATCACGAGGACGACCAACTCGTTGAAAAAAAATTGCTCTGCATAATTCATTAATCCTTCAAAAACTATTGTGTTCATTATGGTAGAAATTCAATAATCGAAACGAGTAGAAAACTGAAAGGCCTGTTATAAAAACAGAATTTACAAGCACAGGTGAGAAAATAGAAATTGCTTTTTCCACTCATGTGAGGGCTCGGCCAGCGGACTTGAGAGGAGCTCCGAACTACGAGTCAGTTAGAAAGTCTGCTATCCGTCATTTTTGTAGAAACTCAGCGAAACGAACTTCTGTCGCATGGGTTTGCTGGAGTCTTTTCTGCAGTCACAATTGATTGAACAATGATGCTGATCACACCCAAATTGCACGGAAGTTTGACACGAGAGCATTTCGTGAAAGCGGGAGTCTCTTTACATGATATATGAGGGTTGAAATCTTCCAGTCATCCCAATGGCAGCTCACAACAGCGCATATTGCACGTGACTTGCCGGAACTTTCCTCAAGGAGGAGACAGAAAACACGACTCGGCGCTAACTTGTTTACGGCCATCTACACGATATGGAACTCGCACACCTTTGCCACGTGAATTCAGTCTGTTCTCGTAAACCATAAACTAAAATAACAGTAATTGAGGTGCTTGGCGAGTCTTTCACACACGTAATTAATTTTGCTTGTTATTTAAAATTACCGGCCAAATCGAACGTATTTGGAAGCTTTCATTAACATGTAACAAGTTTCAACTTGGAATGAAACTCGTGCTACTGAATAGAATGAAAACGGACTCCATGACTCGCTACCAACTGACCTGGAACTGTACGCCTCTTGTTAATATAGAAATTTTAAAATTAACAGCCACGAAATGAAAAAAGGACTCAATTTAGCCACTCGAATTCCCAGGATTTCGTCAGTTCAGAATGGACTTCACACGCACAGCCGCAGGAAAGTCAATGAAGCGTCTCGTTATACGAAGTCACTCAACGGGAGTGAAAGTGTTCCTATGAAGAAGTATTAGAAAATTGTGAATTTTCACATGAGCTACATGTTCCTCCCTGCATTCAAGGCTCATGAGTTATCGCTTCGAGACAAACGACCTTTGTGGCAGCGTCGGATAGTAAACCTACAGGAAACCGCCCAATGCGCAGTTTCATATTCATCAATCTTACACCGATATTAAATCGATGTAACATTCATTAATCTAAGCTATTATGATAAGAGCCTCACTTGTCCAAGCGTTCGTCAATCCATCCGGCATTGAGAGTTAAAAGGAGTAGGTCCGTAGCCGAAATAAATTGTTAAACTCCTTTGTATTCGTGTTCAGATACTCTAGGCCACGTAATCTGAGATACGGTTATTCTATTCACTTGAAAACAAGAAATGATTCACGTCTTTTACTTTTCCTCCTCCGCGTAAAATGCTGCTATACTTCACGGGCAGCGTAGACTTTCTTGTACATTTTATTTCATCTCAACAATCGCATGTATCCACCTAAAATAGGTACACAATGTAACTGCATTGCTTCGAGTAAAAAACGATATATTTTAGGAAGCCCAAACACACAAGGCTGTATTTGTGTCCCTTTGCTTAGCGTGCTTCCCTCCTTCCCTTTATAATCGTTGGTGAAGACTAGATTAGATTATAGGTTAGTCATGCCTCCCTAACCGCTACAAAAAACCGTATCGAAGAGAGGAAGGAGGAAGGCACAATTTAGTGTGGATATTAGGGAATGCGGAATCTATGTAGAAGGGGCATAGAAAGAGTAATTTGGGAAAGAAGTTCATGAAACAAGATAAAAGTTGAAGAAGAAAGTAGTAGGTGTTGAAAAACAGGACAGCAGTGAACCGAAAAAGGTGGTCCTTAAGATATCAAAAAATTATTCATTTCAACAAAAAGAAGGCCTACCTAACTCTCACCTCGGGCCCTCACACATTTTCTCCCTGGGAGCGCCTATTCCCATAGATGCTATAGTTGCCTCCTCCTGAGAGGTCGTTAGTGAAGAAACCCCGGCTTTGCGTCGAGTGTTTGTCATCATTCTTATGCAACTAGCGAGTATAAAAAAATTCCCGAGTTCAAATTGCAAGTCAACTATCAACTGAGGTCAACTATCAATGACCAAGTAAAAATATAATGGTTAAGTTGAACGTGAAAAGTTTTTCTTCAGTAGGTTCGGATAAGTTGGAAAAAAAATCAATTTGATTACTATTTGCGTTAATGTAATAACCGTTAATTCTTTCATGGGTGGAAATCGCCATTTTTAACTGCACGGGTGCACTGGTATTGAAAAAAAACAAGACCAAGCGAAGTGCGGGAGACTTTGAATTTGAGGAGTAGCTTTTATCAATTAACGGAATTTCACAGAAGGAAAAAAAAATAACGTTGAGTGCCAAGAATCACGGTTTATCTGCACAGAACCGGTCACATCTTAATCGTACATAAAATTAAGACGCGCGAAGCTAAGCGTACAATGTACGGAGCAGAAGTATAAAAGCAACACTCGTCACACCCAAAGTCGACGAGAAACTTTCTGTCAAGTGCCCCTTTATCTGCACAAAAATGAAAATTTTGTCTTTGAATTTGGAAAATGAACTCAAGTACCACACATTTGATCAAATAAGAACACATTAAATCATCCTTAGGACGGACTGTAGGATGACATTTTAAAATTATCCAAAAAAGTTAACGCGAACACTGTAAGAATACTCATTTACTTGTTATCGCAAGTTGTACCTAAGCGTCATCATCAGAAAATACCCCCATCTCATTTCGATTAATCCGTCGAGCAATTTAATAAATATACAATTGAGCTAATCCAGTTGAGCTCGTTCTTATTTCAGGGCATAAACTGGATATCATAGCACTCCGCGCGACAGATAATAGAATGATGAAATACATAACTCGCATATTTTCAATAGAAGAGTCCGTACTCAACTCTCCAAAAGAATTCAATGCGTCACCAAAAAGAACCGCTGGACTGCCACTGTACGGAGCAGGCGGAGTAGCATGTATGCTCCTCCAGCGAGACAGAGGAACAATAGTGGAGGAAACAACCCAAACACAGGAGAAACTGAGCGGATACGAGCGACGCTAGCAACAAAGCCATTGTTTTAAATACTGTCAAGTGTCGCTAAAGGCTTGCCACTTTGAGGCACTAGATAGGAGATCGTCGCGTTGCTTTCGCTTCCTAAAACACAACTGACGCTTCACAAATGAAAAACAGTAGCCGTTTCCACATGCGTTCGACAGTTTCAGTGACAAACAAGAGCCAATAGAGAAGCTCCATTTCAAAAATACCCTGAAGAAGACGCGAACATTGCGAGCTATGGTGGTTTGAAAAATTGAAGCTAGTGAGGCGTAGAATCGTGCTTGGGCACCAACTGCTCATATGTATAGAGTATGAAAGCCCAGCCAGTTTCCGAAACTTGTGCGCTGGGTGATGAAGCTTTTTTTCTACGTATAAATGCAATAACTGATACTACATCCCAAAATTAACAGCAGCCAGTTCTTCTATTGAAGAACTGTATATCATTCTCTTCAGTTTCAAATATAGAAAATATTTGAACACACGTAAGAGGCAAACGATGAGGCTCCCATCTGCTCAAATCATTAATTGCCATTGCTGTACAGCGGGTCCTACTCACGAACTCCTGGGTAAAACTAAGCAGCTGGCCAAAAGTTATCCTGTGAAATATTCAGGAAAAAACTTGCAAAAAACACACCATCAATAAATAACACAAAATTTTATTCCAAATTTCATAATAGATAAAACTGGAAACACACCAAAAGATAAATTCAAATATTGAAATTTCAAAAACCAATTGTATTTAACTACTAAATTAGCTGTTTTTAAAATAAAAGTCGCTGAAAGATAATCAGACAACTGAATAACATATCTATCCCCTGTTGAGTTTATCATTTCCTCGCGAATGTCCGAGCGCTGAGACACATCGTAAGGAAACACTTTCACTTCAGTAGTCAGACATGATGGTTCAAAAGCAGCTCGCGAGAAATGTGAGAAAATAATATGTTTTATTGCCTGTGAGCCTGAACTCAAAGTTTAACTTGCTTATTAAATGGAAACCACAAATTGCAATAACGTAGAGAGAGCTTTGTCATCACCTAGCTCACCATGTAGTGCACGAGGATTGGAATGTGCAGGCGTTTGAGCGAGTCTGCCCTTCCTTCTCTGCTGAAGTTTTGGCGTTCTAGACCTGATATTTAAATGCTCCAATATTTTTGAAAAGATGCAAGCATTTAAATTTTAGACTGCAAATATCCGTTATGAGAATCTGCAAACGAAGGTGCCATTAGCTTTGAGGAAATTATCCCTCAGAGACGGCAGACGCAACGACGGCTAGGTAGGAGAAAGCACGACGGGAGTCAGCACGTGTTCGCTGCGCCAGTTTGCGCTCCTGTACAAATCTCAACACTCAAATTTCAGGACACTTTCTCCGCAGCCGCAGCTCCTGTGCTCGTTAAAGGAGTTAATTAGCAACAATTACAGCAGAGCGACACGAAATCTCGAGATTTACAGTAGCAAAAGAACTGGCTTTTTTTTAAAAAGAAACGTATTCCTGTATAGCAATTCAAAAAAAGACCTACTACTGTACATAAGTTTCAAAGAAAACTGTTTTTGTATGGCACTTACAAACCCCGAGAGGCACGTTTGAAAGTCGTATAATGCTTAGAAGTTATTTTGTCATGATTGTGAAGCGCAAAATTCGGCTTGGTGAATAACGCCCAAGAAATTCCTAAAACGTTTTCTCAAAAACTGAATTTCTAATTTAAAAGAATAGACATGGAAAACATAGTCAACAGAGGAATTTAAATTGAAGTGAAAAACTTTTCGACATGCTACTAAAAGCCTTGTTAATGAACTCTGTTTTCAATTGAACTGATCAGTAAAGCACTTTCAAAAACCGTACAATTCCCATAATGAAATGAAAATTTTCGAGTTAATCTGCATAATCCATCATTCAACAGTTTGATAAGAAAGAAGTTCGAAAAAAATGCAGTTCAATGACGTCTAATTCGTATAAAAGCTCAAAAAAATATTTGATTTTCGAACAAAAACTGCCATCCGATTTAATCAGTCAAGGACTTAGTGTCTGGCGTGTGTAAAAATTGTATTCAAATAAAAGAAAGCTTTAAAAACAGAATACTTCCACAGTTCTGAATGTAGACACGAGAATTTGCAAAATTTCTTGATTATCACAAGGGATGTATGCTAGGAAGTGGAGCGCGACCGGCCTGCCCAAGCCAGGAGGAAATGCCGCCTGTGCAGCCGGACGCAGGTGCCCGCAAGCCGCGCTGTTGCCGTCAGGACTAACTGGAGCGTCTTCAAAAATAAATAAAATAATGAAACGCCCCAATCATGCAGTGTCAAAAACCTACTCGCTAGTGCATGAGACGCATTCATTTAACGGAATTTCGTCTCTCGAAAATTTGAACTGAGCGGTAAAACGAGAATGCCCGAACCACTTCACAAATATTCAATTGGTATGGCTTTGTTGGTTTATGCTAAGCGGAAAACTACTCAGATACGCCTTCTGTTTCAAAAGTACTAATTAAGAAGGAGTAGGTCCGATAGCAGAGTTGCTCGGATCGTAAAATGCAGTTTTTCAAAACCGAACTAACTGCCTGGCAAAGAATAGCGACTGCGTACCAATGCTGGAATGATGGAAGTATGATATTAGACAGTAACACTTTCGTATAAAAAACTTTTCAAACATTCTCTTTCATTCGCCTCATGTTGGCCCTGAAGTATGGAGCAGCAGTACACATCAGCACAGCTCGTGCGAACCTTGACGCTCATGTCAGTTGGCGGTTCTCCCATGACCGGCAGCAGCAGGTCGCGGCCCAGCTCCCGCTCCCGTAGCCCTAGCATCCACTTTCATCAAGTGCTAAAAAGTAGCGCAAAATTGGACGAGCCCCACCTCAGAAATTAACTCATTCCTGACGCTTCTAAATACGCTTCTGATACGCTTTTGCTAACTAACTTGTTAACGCCACATCGCAAAATTCTGTTATTAAAACCAAATTCTTTAAGAATTTTACCTCGATACTATTCTTACGACCTAATGTGACATGTTTTTTTCTCTCCGTCAGCTATCTCACTGCAGATATAATTTTCTTCACAGTCTTTAAAATTGAAAGGCTGTAGGAACACTTATTATTGCGATAAGCACTTGATACAGGGAAGAACTTGGTAGAATGCATTCCACTCCCGTATGTAAGCAGCCCTAGCACTGAACATTGGACCAGATCCAGTTTCATACAAAATATTTCGTGCCAAAAATAGTGGCATCTGTTCCCTTATCCTTCTCACGCATTCGGAGCGGGGAGGGTTTTGTGCTCACCTGAGAAGATGCGCAGTAGAAGCAAGCAATCAGATGACATACTTTGGCACCGGTGCGTAGCAAGTGCACGAATATCGTAGTAGCAAAAGGAATAAAGCGTTTGTTTTCAGTTCAATGAAGTAAAATTCAACAAGATAGTTCAACGATGTACAAAGTACACCTCGTAAAAGGATTGCAACGCCTAATTTTACTTGTTAAAATAAGGTAGATCTCCCACGATAACTTGACAAAACGAAATTATCTATAATTCAAACACATTTTCCATTCTCTTAGAAGCCATTTTCAATTACATTTCTCTAAAAAAGTAAATGAAATTGAGAATCTATTCACAGCTTTAAATCCAAACCAGGCTCCACAAGCAAAAAATCGAATTCAACTCCGTTAAAACAAAACTTCAGCTCCTTAACATTTATTTACACATATTTCAACTTACGAAGTTGATAGAACGTTACTGTATTTCAGAACCTAAAATTTTACGAACAATGCGCGAAGGAAGATTGTGCTCATCATCAACAAGATATTCGTTTTAATCCACGATATGTTATGGAGCCTTCACACAAAGAAAATCAACGCTTTATCCAAGCTATAAATAAACAGACTTTGTTCTGCAACGGGTGCAGCAAACTTGCACAGAAGTGGCAAAAACCTCAAACCAACATAATGAGAAACGAGAAAATATTAACGCAAACGAATATACGTGCGGAATATGTCGTTACATCTGCCTACTAGAAGAGAGGAACCGAAGGGAAAAAGTGAAAAATGACTAACAAACCCTGGCACACCTTCAAGCTATTTACGCTGTCAGTAACGCAGATTCCGGAATATCCTGTGTACTGCACACTGGTAGCTGCGGACACTTGTACAAGATACGCCAGTTCTCTGAGAGTAAGGATTTAGATGGAGACAAAGCCATCCTTCTCGAGGAAAATCCAGTCATCTCTCTGTCGTCTCCCTAGGCCAAGCTATACCTACAAACTGCACGAAGAAAAAATCCTTTCGCACAGATCTTCTAAGAGAAACTTGTCAATCTGAGTCCAATGCGAGTATACCCAAGTATGCAAAATAATCAAGTCATTCGTCATAAAAGAGAGAGGAAAATAATATTGAGAGTACCATGGCTCGTTGTGGCGAACAGGAATTAAAAATAGTGAGCTAATAAATGCGAGTTAAAAGAAGCCATGTGAACAGGAAATATTTGTGCTATATTTTTCAAAGCAAAATTTTTCAGGTTTAAACAAGCGTATTCTTCATTACAACAGATATACATGTTAAAAATGTATACGGTATACAAGAAACAATTCCATCAGCCACAGTCCACGCACTCATGACAACGCAGGCATGTATGATAGAGCAGGTAGTTATCGCAACAGCCGTACTTCACCAGATACAAAACATCCTTATCTTTCTTTGGCCTTCGAAATGAAGTGTGAAAATTATTTCGGTCAGGATGTATTTTATACAAATTATCATGTTACAATTACAACAAACAAAATAGTTCAGTGTTTAAAGCCGCTGGAAATGCGGATTTTTCAACTCTCAACTCATTGTTCTAGGTTATTTTTTTTTCATCATTATAGTATTCAACTACTTAGGTCGCGAATGCACAACTCAATTTCAGGATTAGATTAAATGTTAGGCCCACCCTCCCTATTCGCAACAATGGCTATCCAAAGAGGGGAAGGAGGAAGGCACCATTTAGTATGGAGATAAGGGAACCCGGAATCTATGCACAAGGTGCATAGAAACAGTATATTGAGAAAGAAGTTCATGAAACAAGATGAAGAAGATGAAGAAGAAAGAAGAATGAAAAGATGAAGAAGAAAGAAGTTGGTGCTGAAAAACAGGACAGCAGTGAACCGTAAAAAATATGGTCCATAACACAACAAAAAATATTTTTTTCATCTAAGAGAAGACCAACCTAACTCTCAGCTCGGGACCTCACATTTTCCTCGGGCAGTGCTAATTCCTTAGATACAAAAGTTGTATCCCCCTAAGAGGTCAATTTTAAGAAATTGGCGAGAAATTGCTACCCAGTTTCCATAAGGTTTGCGCTATTTTTTTCTCCCCTGCGAACTTAAGGCACCAAACATCAAGCTTCTGCGTCTCGTATTTTCTTTGCGATTAATGGCACTATTTTCAAGAAAAATCGCTTCCTCTTTCGCAGTTCAACTCGGTTGCTCCTCCTCCTCCGCAGTAGCAACAGCAGCAGCAGAGGTGACCGGCGCAGGTGTGGTGAGCAGGACGGTGCCCGTTACCTGAGCGGCCACCGCACGTGCCGGAGATCAATACCCGTACAGCTGCGGATCGCTGGGGATCACACTTGGTGGCACTCTCGCTCACAATCATGAGGGCACTCTCGCTCACAATCATGAGGGCACTCACGCTCACAATCATGAGCCTAGCGTACCCGGTAATGCTCAAGATGCCTAACATCAGCCAGACGTAACACCAACTATTCTACACACGCAATGCGCCTCCGACTTCCCATGCAAAGCAACGTAAAGTAATTGGAACTACCATCGGTTAGCCTTATGTATGTGGCCATACAAACGAACGAAGCCTGTTATGTACTTAGGTACAAACTGTGAAATTCCACCACCAAAAGAGTGAACGGCTCACCACCAAAAGAGTGAACGGCGGTTCGTGGACCTTACGCCCGATCGGTTGGTAGTAAGTCAACGAGAAAAGCAATCTCAGCATAGGGAAGGCGACAGAGAAAAAGTGCTCAGCAGTCTTCGACGGTTGAGTGCTGCCAACCGTCTCAACGAATCTACAGAAGCAGCAGCAGTCCCTGCGGCTATTTAAGCATTGGTTGACTGTTAGATAGATTCATTATAGTACGAGATTTCCTCTTGTAAAGGTCTGTTAGTGCCACCTTTCGACTTGTTAATTAAAACTCAGCCGGCACTCTGAGAGAGAGTCTATGTAATCTCTGTGTAGCTTCATATCGACATATCCGATTTAACGTAATTACTAGACCTTTAATTCGTCACCATCGCTGCATACTCCGAGTTAAGTTCCTTGGGATTGTCTATTATTTTATCATCCTCGATATTTGCTAGTTTCATCAATCTCTTGTCATATGTGTGTTCACCCTTCGTTAAAACAGTAAATGTACGGCCGTACTAAGATTTGTGTTTACTATATCCTGCTGAAATAAACCGTAAATTTGAAGGTCAACCTTGAAACGACTGATGATGTAGAAATAACTGTATAATTGATTTGAAAAGAAAAGAAGGCTACGACAAGCCTTCAACAGTAGGGTTATGACTTAGGTCCGGTAAATTAAGTTTCACATTAGTTTTTTAAGGTCAAATTTCGCTCCTGTAATAATGTTATAACGTCGCACTGAAGACAGAATTGCTTGAGACGCTAGACTGCGGCCTTCCGAAGTAGAGAGTCCCGTCCTATTTTACCGTCTAATAAACCACAATTCATTTAATCCATTCAAGGAAAGTTGTAAAAATGAATGAGTTTTACAGTATGTTATTTTAAATTTTTAAAATCATCAAAACCTACAAGCGCCACACGAAAGCCCACCAAGAAGTCAGTAACCACACCCACTAGCAATCTCCAGTTTGTGCCGCTCCCAATTGCCGCACGTGAGTTGCGGCGGGCGAGTCATTAGGGAGACCCAACAAACCGGCTAACTAAAAGTCGGTCATCACGGAAGGAAACTTCCGCAGTTTTCTGAACGTTTTCTCAGGTCCAAATCCCTCACGCAGCCTGCTCCAACTGCTGCTCTGTGCACGGACGCCACACCTAACGAGCAACAGCAGCTTTCAGCCTCGCACTTTCACTGTTGCTAACCACTCGCGAACTTTCTACGCAAAAATTAAATTAAAAATAGGAGCAACTCAGGTGGTTAACACCTCACCCTTGAAAATTTTTTACAATCGCTCGTAAAAATCTGAAAGCTATTTCTCGAGCCTCAAAATTGAGCCTCCGGGTGCGTTTTTAAATGAATTTTTGAATTCACGTATTTCTCGAAAAAAAAACCTTCACAACCATTCTTAATAATGAACGAATGCGACAAAAGAACAAGAAACAATAGAAATTGTATAAATATTTGACAGGTATATTGGAAGTCCCATGCCAGGGCAATCTCAGGCAAGGCGCATTGAAGTCCCCGGAAGGATCGATGGAAATGAAAGTGCATGGAAGTGCCGAGCAGCAGCGGAAGCATCGCGCTGAAACGATGAAGCGGTCGAGAAAACAATGGAAGTAAAAATGAGGGCTATAAAACGCGTATCTGTACAGGTGCAGAAATTAACTGAAAGAAAAGTGAAAGGAAAATATTTTATCACGACCTTTCAAAGGCTTCGAAACGAAAATAACTCAAGTACCCAGAGTCTAATAGAGGGCATCGATGATTCGAGGCAATAATGGAAAACAGTAGAAACAACCAATATTAACTTAGATTAAAGACGCCTATATTCATCCATTGTGTGAGATCAAGATCAAATGCGTTAAAATTTGAACATTGAAGGTTTGCAGCATAATTAGTAAGCATTTGTATAGGGTCAAAGGAGAAGACCTATTCCCCAACCGTAATATAATTAAGCTTTCGGTGTTGATGAATTCATGCAAGAATCGACAACAGACAAACAGGTTCGTCGAGTTGAGCAATTTCAGTTGTTCTTGAATACCAACGAGAGCGGCACGCGCAAGCGCAGTTCACCTTCACTTCCATGACCGCGAGTTTATCATCTGCTAAGATAAGGTCTTGAGCAAACGCAGTAGCTACGCGAGGTGGTTGAGGATGTCGCAATGTTGCACTGTACGTTGCAAGATCTCCTGCGTACGGGGCCAATGGAAGATGGCACTCGCTGCTTACAAATTGCGTGGTATCCACTAGACGCATCACGTAATGACGTGCGACTGAAAATTTGAGTTAGTAATTCTATCAGACGTTAGTATAAAGTGGATAAACCTCGTCGTGTTTTGGACATACGTATTTAATACAGAAACTACGACATCAGTTTGCATTACTACAACCCAGCGCAAACCATGTATCGACGAGCGTACTATGTCGCATCCGTATAAACGTTACGTACGTGAAACCCGTAGAATGTGTTATGATTGCATCCAATCAATATTAGCTGGATCAGATCGGAGGGTTTTAGTACTGCGAGAATGAAGCATGAATACGTTCAGTATATGCATTTAATGGTACGTTACTGAGTCGAGGTGTTGTCAGAACGCGACATGAATAAAATGAACGTACATCAAGATTTGATGAAAGTCATTTCATTTAAGCAAGCAGTCAAGAAATAAAAAAATATGTAGATTGAATAGCACACGCTTATTTATGCAGCGACAGTGGCAATTGAATTTCACGTTAGCCCCATGTAACTTAAAATAAGTAACGAATAAACCTTGGAGGGAAAAGCTGCAATTGTAATTCATCACGAATTCGAAAGAAAATTATTCAGCAGTCGAGAAAGACCGTTCTTCCGCAGAGGTCATGGCAGTCTCTCCGAAACGCGGCCTTGTAAAAGATTTGGACGCACCTCGAGGCTTGAGCTGCGGTTCCCAAAAAGGCATCGAGGCCTAATGTAACTTCAAAGAGAGGAAAGCCAAAATATAGGCTAGAACGTAGACTATTAAGATGTTCCAAAAATCGAGAAGTTATTAGTAGATCAAGAAAAAAAATGCAGATGTAAAAAAAAGCACGCTCGAACATTAGGCAAAACTAAGCTAAGAACCCAGGTATAATTGCATTGCTTCAATAATATTTGAAGGAATTTACGAGACAGGATCGAAACGACAACCACAAATGGGATGAAAAATCTCTTGGGGCAAACAAAAATAATAAAGAAGACTCCCGTTCCAAGTCTGATTATTTGAAGCGCAATCAACATCACCTGCGCCCCATATGTGAATAAAACGTTCGGTCAACCCTTAACGATAATTCACAATTCTGGAACAACCTACCCATTTGCTACCATTACTAGCTCCCTGTGTTATTAAATTTTGATCTGTGAAAATATGGACGTGAGGTTCATGCCTACTCAACAAAATCAAGAACTCGCAACGAAACTGACTCCGTTGTGTATTTTTTTAGCAGCCGGTAAAAATGAGTCAGCATTCAGGTGTAGGTCTTACATATAAGGCAAAGCTGTAATTCTCATCGATGTCATTCCTAAAAGGTAACTAAATGTTTGTGCATTTCTATGAAGAAAAAAATGCGATAAAAGAGAGCCGTAATTTCAGCAACAAGCGCTAACTGCAATGGAGCTGCTGAAGAAAACGAACGGGAAGTCCGACGCACGGCTCTTAATTCATTTTTCGTCCCTCCATAGAACACGAACGACAAAAAAGGCGTTCGAGATGAAAAGTGGCTATTAAAAGCTAGCACACGGAAACGGTAAGCATCTGGGACGAAGGACAAAAGCTTTGAAGTGAGAGTGACACTGGAAAGACGAAAAAGAAACTGTGTCCAATTTGGGGTCGGGTTGTCAAGGACTACGTTTAAAATACTTTGTACAAGAAGTACGCTCAATACATCACGCAAATGTGCTCCATTAACTCATTAAAAATGGAAAAATATTCGAAAGGATTTTCTAAAATATTCGTAATATTGTTACCTAACTTCACCACAGTAGAACTTCGCTTGACAGACATATCATTCATTCTGGCTTTCCTCTATTACATACTTGCGATGTCGATATTCCAACACTAGCAGTTTAGGTAAAACAGCAGCAATGTCGTTTCGACGGAGAACAACCCGAAAAAATTGGGTAGGAAATTTTATGGTTTTAAGATCATCGGAGACAACACATAAAAGGAAAACTTATTTGTGCACATGTAGTTATACAAATAGCAATATCAGTACATATGTACAGTACTTTCAAGTCAAAATTATAGGCTATCCCCAAAATATGTTAAGAAAGGTTTTCTAGACGATCAAAAATATTCAGAGGTTAAGTAAGAATGAAAACTCGGTAGCGATGAATCTCCTAACGCTAGCGATGAGTTTCTGATCGGCATGAAACGGAAAAAGCAGGCCTGAATCAAATGTACATGTTATCACTAAGAAATCAGAAATATTTCACAGATTTCAATCGTCGATGCTTCAATTCCCGTATTACCATTCAAAGTTCACAGACGCAAGAACTGCGTGAGCTAGATTGAGCGACAACAACACAACAGATGCGACAAAAGCGACCTTGCACCGCAGCCCTAAACTTTCGAGCAAGCTTAACGAGAAAAATTCACCATGAGAGACGCCCTTTAAAATAACTCTAGCAGCAAGAAGACCAGCTGTCGCTGGAGTAACGCCACCACTGACAGCTGAACAGATGGTGCAGGCCGGCCGGGGCAGGTGGCCGGGTAGGCCGCTAAACTGCGGCGTCAAGCAAGGAATTTTAGGTATAAGGTGCAGATGCATCGGACGCTACTTCACCTCAGTCACTTGAAAGGATTCGACGATAAGAGCTAGATCTTTACAGCTCGCATTTTTGAGAAAATCAGCGATGACTGGCCCCGTAGATTCATCAGGGACTGGACGTTTTTGAGAGACCTTAATATTACTCAGCGCATTGCGAACCCGATCACAATATGAGGAAGCAGAAATAACCAAAGAAGTGTAGCCTATACCTGCCATCAGGCCGTAGCCCTGCACTTCCGTGAACTTCAATCACAGCCCTAAAGGCCCGCCTACAATATCCAACTTTTCGTCAATCACGAATACACCAAAGCGAGAACAAAAACACAAACTATTCTAAATCGTGTCCTGACTACGTTTCATGTAAATTCAGCTTCAGTACACTGGCAGTTTATATTTAAATTAAATTAGCATCAGTTAAATCTCAATCAACTGACATTTTATGTTTTTATTGAATAAATATTGTTCACGTTAAGTAGTTAATTTTGGGAAATACAAATCCATGCAGTCCATGCAGTGCAGTCCTACAATTTACTGTATTCGCGAGAAAAACACAATTAAATTTATAAAATATGAAAAAATGGAACCAAGCAATTCACGAGCAAAAACACCATTCACGAACATAAACAAGTGAGTGTTCGCTGTTTCTACGAAAGTTTGTGTTGGGAGTTTTTCAACAGTTTCGAAAACACGAACCCAGCGAAATCTAGCAGTTTTCCATCAGTGTTCGAGTTCGCTGACTGCCGAAAAACACGAGATTCGGCCGAAAGATTTATAGTGTGAACGGGCCGGGCCTCAAGACGAACTGGCGTAGCAAGAACAGCAATATTTGAAAAGGACGAAATTACTTACAGCTTTAAATTATTTTAGCATACTATTCAAATCTGAATGGAATAATAATGTGAAATTTACTTTCTGCAGTAACACATTCACCTGATTGCTACTTCTAGTGATTGTGAAACCATTTATTAACATTTGCATTGTGATTAAGCAATGAAAACGTTTTTAAACAAAGCATATTCCAGCCTTCAACATTAGGATATTCACATGATAGACATTACCCCATGATTTTCATAATCAGACTTAATGAGCTTCATGAAACGCACCCCGACGCTCTCAAATATAACAAAATAAAACATTTAATCCAAATTCGTTATATCATGTTTCAAGTAAAAGTCAGTGTCATCGGAATCACCAGCTCCAGCTATACCAGAGCAAAGAGCAATCGATTCAGGATGCTCAAGAACTACACTCAATATCCTGCGCAACTACGTCTGTTCCATCTTCTACTACGTCTGTTCCTCATCGCTGTGAACTGATCCAGCAGCAGACATCTGCAGGCAGCAGAAACTCGGAGCTTCTGTTACACAGTCTGCTGGATTACTATCGTTCAGCATTGAAGTTCCTCTGCCACCCATTTCCCTCTGCATTTTTCAAGCATTATAGATAACAGACAATCTACAAAATCCCCGATCGTAAACAAGAATAAACTTTCTACTTCATAGCGTCGAAGAAATACGCACTTGCTAATTAAACGCAATGAATATTACATTAATTCAAAAATATTATCAAGTGTTTGAGACAGAAGACTTTAACTTACACATTCACCCTCACTACAATGAAATCATTATTTCCGGTTTAGAACTATGATTCTCCGTGCAGTTAATGATCTTTCATTCATAACGAAGACACGTGATTCCATCTTCTACTAACATTGAAATACATGCCAAGAACCTCATTGACACACGACTTTTGGAAAATCTCATCTGAGTTCTCTGATGAGTTGTCACGACTATACAAGAGAACTCGGGAGGGAACACACACATCCAAATGAGATTTCTATAACGTCATGTCAACTACACGTTAAATGCGCTGCCATAAGCTGAGAGAGTAAGTTTTTACTGAGATAGACGACAAATCTCTTATAGCGCAGTTACAAAACAATGTTGAAGCAATCGTCATAAGACAAGTTAAATAAGCAAAAGCATCACTAGCACAATGCTCTCCATATATCATTCGTGAGTATCTATTGCGGACTGGTGCGACGGAAACTCCGCCAAGTTAGGAGCAACACCTGTGAAGCTGAGTCACATACGTTCATAACATATGCCTTCCATGATTTTATGTAGCATTACGTTGTTAAAATACATCAAATTATTTTCTTGAACGTCCAAAAAACTGGCGGATGAAGGAAATTAGATTAGATTTGATTAAATGTAAATTTAAACCTCCCTAACCGCAGCAAAGGCGTTCGAGAGGAAGGAAGAAATTGCACCATGCATTGAGTGTGCACTTTATGGAACACAGAATACATACACAAGATGCATAAAAACCATATAAGTTGAGAAAAAAGTTTTTGTAACAAGAAAAATGTGAAGAAGACAGTTTGGGAGATGCTGAAAAACAGGAGAGCAGTGAACTAAAAGTGTGGTTCGAAACAAAATAAAAAATTAATTCTATTTCAACAAAAAGAAGGCCTACCTAACCTTTTACTCGGAACCTCACATATTCCTCTGGGGCCGCTAACTCCCTTAGATACAACAGTTGTATCCCCCGGGGAAGAGGGCAAACATCATGATCTACTAAAACAGAAGAGATGTCAAACACTTTCCAGAAGCCCATGAACAAACTTTCTCTACAGATATTGTGAAGCCCAAAACTCGAGCTTAAAACGACAGAGCATATCTTATTGCTGTCAGTGTCTGTAAAAGAAAACCTCTTTTGCTCATTACGAAGAGTTAGACTCGAATCCGCATACAAAGCCGACAAGTGAGCTCGTCGCGACAAGAAAAGCGATCCATACTTGGGGCTGAAAATCAATGGCATTAAAAAAGTAATGCCAGTACTTTCTCACACATGACTTTTTTCAATTCAGGATCGTATCTGCGGAAGCAAGAAGCAAAATTTAACGTATAGTATATATGGTTCGACGCTAGAAGAGCTCTGTGTACGTTTCTTGCTGAAACAAAGGAAGAACTGACACCACTTCATACGAATTCAAGTTTAACAATGAGCACCAATCATCAAAACTTCACTCATGGGATATTGTTCATATTCCGTAAATTTAAATTTGTGTGCAACAACGATAAAAAAAAAAGCAACCACAACAATGAGAGAAACGCCTTGACAGTAACAGGTTTAGGTTCAATAGGGTGAAATCGATTATAGAAATCAGAGCCCCTCACACGGTTGGAAAATGGAAAAGCAAACGCACTTTCAAGGCATGCTTGAGTTCCGTGAATGATATGCGAGCCTCTTGCTCGTAAAGAACGCAAACACTTTCTTTTGGAAAAGAAGTCGCAAAGAACACAAAAACTTTCTTCTTAAAGAAGCGAGGATTTGTTGAACACAAAACTGATGGGCAGCCGAAGCAGGATACGGTCAGCATCTGTCGCTACACCACCGCAGCGCAGGGGCTCGGTGTCTGGGACGCGCAGAGCAGAGAAAACTTCACTACTCTAAATTTAAACTGTTCAGGACTACTCTAACGACGTCATTTTATACAAAGCAGAGCAACTGCATTCCTTCAGCATAGTGAACATAATAAAATGAACAAATTAAATATATTCATCTCCGAGTACATGAGCAACAAAAGACATGAGCTACGATGAAGAAATAACAGTGCGTATTAACATTCTCGGCCTAGAAAAAAGAGCAAGGTTAGAAATTATCCACTGCTCTACTTCATACAACGAATTAAACATCTGCAAAAAATTGCCCAAATTTTCTTCAGCTGAGGCGTGAGGAATGTCGAGAACTCCCGTAGCTTGAGACAACGCAGGGGGCCAGCAGAGGTAGCTCAGAATCTCTCCCAGCTGACCTTTCACGTGTCACTATCACCGCCTTGAACTTCGCAGCGACAGCGGCGTGGTTGGTTACAAAGCCAGCATGCTTACATACACACATCTTGAGGGTGGGGTCACCCTAGCGCTTTGAAATACTTGAAGTATTGCTAGTGACATACTTCAAGTCAATCTATTGGAGTTGCACTGAAGCACAAACAAAGCACGCCATGTCTCAATGTTTTTGAAGGAGAACGAAACAAACGTGTACTTATTGGAACAGACAAGTATACCAGCAGACTGAACGGAACGCGTCCTTTTCAGAGAAGCATGAGGGTACAGTGGAAGAAAGGAATTTGAAAGACTTACTCTCTAAGAATTTTCCTGTATTTCAATATATACAGTTGAATGTCACCAGCAAAATTCTATGACAATAGTACTTTAAAATACCTGAATCGATGGGTTCAATATAAATTTTCATCAAAAATCACCCTCAAATTTCAAGCGCACAAATGAAATTGCGGCAGTGCATCTCGACAGCAACTTCAAAAGAAGTTGCATAAGAACGTTATAATAAGTCAAGATTTCACTGAACTCGACGCACACAAAAAGTATTGAAGTTCATTGTGATGAAAATCACTAACAAGATTAACAAGATTTGATGTTAGCTAAAGCCTCCCCACACTATGATGAAAATCATTAGGAATTTTAAAAAGTAGTGGAATTTTTCTGTCACAAACGCGCATCAAACGCATACAGAAGTTTCGGCATTATTGGAAACCAGGTTGATGAATGTCAAAACAATCACTGAACTATCTGGACCTCATCACACCAAAGTTGAGAAGAGCAGCTTACCAAGTATTACGTGAACAAGGCTAAACAAATATTTACAGGCGTTAGCCGATGCTTTAACAGAAGTAAAATAACAGAGATGTTCGAGTAACAACCGCTGCAGCCACTGAGGCGTGATGGCGAAGAGCATTTTTGCCAGAGAGAAACCGCATTCTCGAGGCGGTCATGATGAGAAAATGAACAAAGCTTGGGCATTCAAGCAAATCTTGAATCTCTGGCAACCATGGTCGTAGGCAAGTCTGCTGGGACATCCTGATAATCAATAGTCATTGTTTGTGTTACCAAAAATTCCCATCACACATCAGGGTATGTTATAATATGTTACCTTGAATGGTACGGCTATTGTCGTAGAGGCTGACGTGAGGATGACTTCCCTAACTGTTGCCAGACAGTAAAGCAATTGAATTTCAAAGATGTAAATATATCGAAAATTAGCAGTAGTAGTGATGTGCCATGGTTGACATGTCATCCTAACACCCTTACCTAAAGCTCATCGAATATAAGCTTCCAGTTCTTTGTACACAGAAAATAATGATTTTTTTAGGAATGAAATTTCTGAGCTTACTGCCTAGGAAAAGGTGATGGGTAAATTCGCTAAGTGAACAAACGCACAAAAACGTATCAACATGAAAAAGATTCCTTTAGAGTTTTAAAAACATTTGCTCAGAAAAATTCATTCGAAAGATTCAAGGAAAGGATTTGAGCTACTGAATGTTTTTGTGGCTTTAGTCACCAGCGAGTATCCAATATGTGATTCGACCCTAACGGGCATCATTAATCCCTGTGAACGACACTCTCCAAGTCATCTGCCAAGTATCAATGAACAGAACTATTGCGGTGGACAAGCAAGCGCTCGACAAGAGCGCTGGTGTGACCGAGTAAACTCAGCAGCACCGGGCTCCAGCATTCGCCAAGTCTTTACCTAATAATCGGAGCAGAGGAGGTCGCTTATGGGCACGGGTCAGTGAAAGTGGTTCATCCTGTGCCCTCGTTGGAAATTTGAGCCGCATTTATCAAGAACCAACATCACGACCCAATATTTAGAGCGACCTCCCATGAGTTTTTGAACCTGGAGCCTAAAGTTGAAGCTTCAAACTTCATTTTGGATACTTTTACGTTGGGCGGGTAGTGCTTCCTTTGTCTTTAACTTTAGGGTAAAAGCTTGCATAAATTTGAAAGATGGCCCTGCCTTGCAGAACGCTAGATGATTATTAGTAAAACTCAGTTCACGGAGCGAGCACCGCCCTCTTCGCAAGGTTAAGTTGAGCACACGGCCGAGTGCCGAAATTTGACCCAAGACTTGTGCGACTGAAGTTCGTAAAAGAATGTAATCAATAATTCATTTGCGTAGTTTACCTGGAGAGGCAGTAAACCTAAATACTAAAATGCTATGATTTAACTCCACGATCACCTCTGATGCGGATTACAGCACTATTATACTCTATACACTATTATACATTAAACCAT
Organism: Platorchestia sp. MABIK; assembly: GCA_014220935.1. Lineage (NCBI taxonomy): Eukaryota > Metazoa > Arthropoda > Malacostraca > Amphipoda > Talitridae > Platorchestia > Platorchestia sp. MABIK. Next base: position 53,464 of record JACJUY010001354.1, on the reverse strand, counting down.
AATTAAAAACAAAATTTTTACCCAGATCAAAAAACTCGAGGCACATAACTTAATTCACGTCTTGTCCATAAGACATTATGATCTTAAATTTTCTAATATATTTACTCAGGAAGTCTTGATTGACAGTGTATTGCAGACCAGGTTTAGAGGAACTACGAATTTCGGTCGCTGTCATGAGAACACCTGAGAGCCTCTCGTATAAACCCAACTACAACCTGCACTTCAGACATAACCACCAGTGATCTCACAGGTGTTATAAATTGCACATTTTTCAGTTGGACCGATAATTTATTTGCGAAAACTGTTTTTGAACTAAAAGTTCTTTCTTTGGTTACAATATTTTTGTGACAAGATAACATCGAAATGAATTACAATTAATTTAAATAGATTAAGAAACAACAGAAAATGAACAAACATAAATTTTCCGTCATTATGTGGTGTTCAGCTATTAATTTATAGCTATGCAGTGAATTGCAAAAACAGACGAACCAAACAAGCAAGAAACTATCAGTAAGTAATCATACAGGAAGATTTTACAGCGAAGTACCTATTAAGAAGGAAGCGGTAGCGATATAACAATTATCCATCAAAAGTAGCACGTGTAATGGAAAATGCGCCATAAAAGAAACAGCTATTGTGTATATTAATCCGTCTTGTTGATCAGCACCTTTCAAATATAATGACAAAAATAAAAAATAAAAATGAAGAACAGTTCGCACGCCGTTGAGAACTGTTACTTTCGAGTCTTGATTATTCCACCAGATTGAAAGTTTCGACCTTGTTAGTATTTATAACGACGGACTGCAGGCAGTGTGACGCAAACGCTGAGGTCGAGCGTCCGTGTAAAGAAGTCGAATATTTTTGAGTGCCCTCACTGTGCAGCTAGACGTAGAAGGAACGCTTACCTGTAACCTGACGCTGGCTGCTGCTTGGGAACACCAGGAGGAAGACGGAATCGCACGGCGATAATATTCCAGATCACACGGTCACAGACAGGATCTCTGTCTCACGAATATCGCAGTCACAGCTGATATTGTAAAAAAAACTCCTCGTTTTGATTACTTCTATCTCTTGAATTGCATTTAGTTTTTCGACTCTGTAATAAGGATTTTGAGAGTGAATTCCTGTTCCAGTACAAAATGAAACCAATAGGATCAAAATTCTGATTCGTGAGATAACTTACAATTCCGGTTGCTGCTAGACGTGGGACTCGGTTAGAAGCTTAGAACTGAAATTATCATTTCAAATATCAAGAATTGAAACGCGTTATCAAATGTATAAGAATGAATTGCATAGTGCAAATAATTATTTTGAATGAATCAAGACCGTCAGTAAAGGGTCACAGAAGACGAGGGAGCTGTATTCTCACGAACATGATTGGTCGTCGTATCGAAGTCGGGACATTTAATCCCCGACATCCTTTCCCACCCTTGCAACAGCGAGACGAGCACAAAAAAGAATAGAAATAGGCACCCGGGCCTTGAATCGAAGCGTGAAGTTGTCCTCACGACACAATATCAGCATACAATAAATACACTAGTACCAATGGCTGTAATATCTCCAAGTGCTTGAGGAAGGTTTGGAACACTGCAGTGTGAATTTGCGACCTCAAAGATCAAGAAAAGGGCCAGCGAGGACGTTTCTCTAAGTGGGAGGGAGGATGGGAGCTCCACCCCCGACACTCGTGAACTTCAGACCAACACTGACAGGTAAGCAAGCTGGAGGAACCCGCTACGTGTGGAGCGCCGGAGTCACCTGGCGCACCGAGCGCGACGCCTTCAAGTGGCGGCCAACTGGAGCTGGCTGGGGGACTGACTGGCTGACGTGCACCCAGCCTTCTCAAAACAACCGAGTGAATGACATGTCTCTTGAAATGTAACTGGTTGCACTAGTAGCCACCTCGCATCCACCTCATGATCAGTTACCCTAAAGTAGTTACAGAGAAGAATGGAAACAAGCCAAGACGCAGAGCAGATTAGGCTATTGCTACTAAGAAGAGGTAAGCTACTCTGCCGTACAGAACTCAACATCAACAAGACGAATACATTTACTGCATCAAAATTCATGAAAAAATCGAATAAGATGAACCTGAAGTACTGTATATTGCGCATCGTGGTCTCGATGACCAAGCGAGACGCAGCTGACGCCCAGCTCACCCGTCGATTATTGAGTGCAGGGTTCACTTCCCCCCACCTGACGGAACAATTTATCCATGTAATACAAGCGAGGGCTCACACTTCTTCAAAATAAAAGTTTCTCCGAAGCAACAGTTCCGAAAATTTTTCTCGAAAATTGTGTATTTTTAAAAAATGCCACCATTTCAATAATGAGGAGAGGAGAGAGAAGCCAGGGTAAAATGTACTTAAATTATCTATTCCGACCTTCCTATCGTTCACGAATAAATGATAGGCACTAATTGAAAACTTATCAGACCATTGCTTTTAAAAGCAACTCATGAAAATGGATTTGTTCGCAATTTTCCCCAGATCTGAATGATAACTACACACTTCCTTCGGCATTGTTCTAGGTCAGGAAACGTATGATACAAAGGAGCAGGTCACCGAAGTTGACAGAGTATGCCTACGTGGCTGCGATGCAATCTCCAAGTCCTGCGTCGCACTGCGTCTCCATGAGGTCAACTTGACACCAGAAATTATCTAGTTCTGGAACATGATACGCGGGATAATCATCGCTCACGAGCGCTGCACATTAAATTCAAATTTTAATAATTCATTTACTTCTCTATTGCGTTATCTAAATTAGCAATCAAATTATGCTAGCATTGGAAAAAACACTTCACATTTTGCCCTCTGGTCAATAAACAAGTAAACGACAACATAGTGTCCAACACCTATCAGCAAATGGATATCAAAATTTCCAATAGCAATACTTTTGTTAGAAAGAATCATGACTCTGCGTTGGGTTTGGCATTACTACAAGCAGCCATCCGACATGGCTGAGTGCAGCCACTGCACCAGCTTACTGTCTGGACTGGCTGTACCAGCCACAGTTTGTGGACGATATCCGACACCACTGAGTGCACTGCGTGCTCTAGGTGGCGTCCGACATGACTGAGTACTCCGCGTGCTCTAGGTGGCGTCCGACATGACTGAGTGCTCCGCGTGCTCCAGGTGGCGTCCGACATGACTGAGTGCTCCGCGTGCTCCAGGTGGCGTCCGACATGACTGAGCGCACCGCGTGCTCCAGGTGGCGTCCGACATGACTGAGTGCTCCGCGTGC